>CAUHTR010007877.1:112453-152288 GCA_959609185.1 Schmidtea polychroa
TAATAATAATAATAATAATAATAATAGTAATAATAATAATAATAAAAATAATAATAATAATAATAATAATAATAATAATAATAATATTAATATTAATAATAATAATAATAATAATAATAATATTAATAATATTAATAATATTAATAATAATAATAATAATAATAATAATAATATTAATAATAATAATAATAATAATAGTAATAATAATAATAATAATAATAATAATAATAATAATAATAATAATAATAATAATAATAATAATAATAATAATAATAATAATAATAATTAGAACTAGTGAATATTTAGCTAATGGCGCTAATTCACACAAAATGTTTAGCAGATTCGCGTCATTCTTGAACATATAAATTAAATTTAACACAATTTTTACATTTAAATTACTATTCAAGCTGTAATTATTCTCACAACAAAAATGGAAGTATTTAATAATAATGTAAACATTTATTGTTAATAAAGTAATTCATAAATAATACAAAACATAGATACAAATTAATGCATTTGGAATGAATTTGCGAAGGAGCGCATTAAAAATCATTCTAAGTTTTTCCCTAATTCTTTTTTCATGATAAAATCAAAAACTATAATTTTTAATCTTTTAAAAACGCATTAATTTGTGTAATGTTCACAATTTTTTTAAAATTAAAAATAAAAAATAGTTTAGTCAATTCTTTTGCTTCGACTTTCTACTGAGGACTCCAAGTAAGATCTTCCATTCAGCTAACGGTAACTATTTTAATTTCAATTTGATCCTTAAAATATCGAAACATATAAATTTCTTTGATAATATCCCAATAGTATTATAATAAAATCTCCAGAGATACATTGTTATAATAGTGCTTAAACGAATTTTTCGTCATTAGCATAATTCTTGAAAGATTTATTTATATTAAACTAGCTGGGCTACCCGGCGCTGCCCGGGGCTGTTTGGAAGATAAAATAAGTATTACAAACGGACCCGTACAGTGATGTTAAACTAACAAAGAAAAAGATAATTACATGAAAATTTCTTTATTTTCTTTATTTAAAAGAGAAAATGAAAAAAATGAACGTTCTAAAATTGTCTAAAAAGCGAATTTTCATGTTATTTTTTCGGATAAAAATTTTGACATTTTTTTCTCATTAAAACATTCGGTGTTCTAATTGTTTTACTTTAAAAATTGAATATATTTACCTAATTTTTACCCATAATTTGAAATTAATATATCCGGACATAAAAATACACATACTTTCATTTTTTATAAATTAGATTAATAATAGTAATAATAATAATAATAATAATAATAATAATAATAATAATAATAATAATAATAATAATAATAATAATAATAATAATAATAATAATAATAATAATAATAATAATAATAATAATAATAATAATAATAATAATAATAATAATAATAATAATGATAATAATAATAATAATAATAATAATAATAATAATAATAATAATAATAATAATAATAATAATAATAATAATAATAATAATAATAATAATAATAAATATTGAAAAATTATAATTATTATAGTCAAAAGTAAGCGCTTGGTCTATGTTATAATGTTATAAATAATCATTTATTTTATTATTTTGGCGCATTAAATCTAAGATTTAAGAATTTCTGCTATATAATTACAATAAAATCATACATTTATCTTCTTCTTTATTATTTTCCGTATCGGCAATATCGATATCTACACATTCAGTCTCTCCTTCATCATTGATGAGTTCAATATCAATGTTTCCTAGTGTATTAGTACGTCTTGGTGGTGCTGGCTTTGATTTGAATATGAAACTAGGTGTTAAGGATGTGCTGGATAATGTGTCTCCACCCTTTTTGAAATTCGTTGAACTTAATCTAACATTTGATGATTCCGTTTGATTGTGATCACCCGTTAACTGACAAGAGTCTGTCTGGGAAGAGTTTTTAGGATCTGTATTTCTCATTAATCGTGTTTCGGGTTGGCAAGCTATTGACGAACTGATTGATGGTTGTCCTACAGCACTTCCATTAGAATGGGACGAGTAACCAGTTTCCTGTCTCTCAATTAATGTCTCTCTGTCACATTCACTTTCATTTGTAATAACTGCCGGAATTCTCTGCGTCATATTATCAATGTTTGTTTTGTCTGATTTTTCTTCAGTATTTGAAGTTGACGACAGCCCTAAAGGTAATGAATGAGAATTAAATTACTATTTCTAGTAGTCAATTAAATGGAAAAAGTAAATTTTATCAATCTCATCACCGTAAAATCTCATATACCAGACAGATTATTTATCATTAAAAAAAGTTTAAATGGAGAAATTATATTTCAATGAAGAGTTATATTTGGTTTTCTTCAATGAAATAATGAGTTTCTCCCTTAACCATTGAAAATATTAATATGCACGTATCGTATCCAGACCCCCAAATACCCAAAATTCGGCTACCTCGGTGGCAGCTAAAAGATCTATTTCTATTGTTGACTGCCGTAATATATTTAATGAAAAAAACTATTTCACAATTACAAAATGATAAATTCATTTCTCAAAAAGCTTTTTTATTTAAATATTGAAAAATTCAAATGAAGAATAATGTTGGACATAAAAGCTGAATTAGTCTTTGAGATTTTGATTAGCCTGAGCATCATCCTCCAGTTGAGAATTTCGAAACGTGCATATAAGAAAGCGACATGTCAATTCTCATTATTCAAAAATCATCAAAAACAGTTTGAGAAAACAAGAAATGTGATACACTTTAGATGATTCTGTTTTGCTTAGGAAATGCTCCATCTCAACTGGGTAAATAATCTTTCAATTATATTTTAAATTTGACTACTTTAAAGTAAAATTAATTTCATTAAAACAAACAAAAATGTTGTTTTAGATGAATTCTTGTTGTTAGAAATTAAGTAATTAATACATATCAAGAATAACAATTACATTGTATTTTTTGTTTAAATCAATGAAATCGATAAAAGTTATCTCCGCTATTAATAAAACAACAGTTACATCAACAAACCGTTTTCATAGATGTAAATAATTTTTAAATAATTATTTAAATAATTAACCAATGAAATCAATCTAAAGTATAATTTAAATAACTCTCATATAACACTGGATAAATGCAGAAAATTTGTGTTACATTGAAAAATAAATTTCTGATTTATAATCAAAATAAAAACAAATGAAATATTAAATGAAAACTGACCACAGGTGAACAAAAATATAAAATGTTTTACTGATAAAACTAGAACTTCATAAATCCAGTACGGAAAATTTTAGGCTATCCTTAAGATTTTATTGATCTACTGCTATCTAAAAAAAATCAAGAATATTTTAGAAAAAGCCAATTAAGGCTGAATCAATGATAAAAGTAAAAAAAATAAAATAACAAGAAGATAATTATTCTTAATTGATAAAATCTAAATAGTTCCATCAGTGATTTCTAAATAATACTATTAAATCTTTGTAAATAATTATTCATAATTGACTTTATACACATTTTTACTCATCTGAGAATCGGCTACTAAATGCAAACGTAGACTCATCTTAAAGATGATCAAAGTTTTCAATAGATATAACATAATTAGGAGAGCTAATTGAATATTTATCAAACTTCCTGAAACAACAGAGAAGAGAATATTTAATTAAAACAAAGAATACTTGAGTTGTAAAATTTGTTTTATTATATAATTTAATAAGCGCATATAACTATACTTTCCTATGACAATAATTATGAAAAAATAAAATAGAAAAATCAAAACAAAATCTCGTAATTGAAAATATAAAGATCAAAACGTTTAGAAAATAGAAATTTTCAGAAGAGTTGTTATGTCAGGACCTAAACATTTTTATACACTACATTTTTATACACTAAAAACAAAACATTTTAATGCTGCAAGAAATAACTACTACAAAATTAAAATTTAAATGTAACATAGACATGAATGACATCTCGTGACAATAAAAAATCAGTCAAAACTGCATTATCAATATTGAAAGACCTAAAACTCATGGAAAAATAATTATGGCAAATCAAATTAAGTGTTGTGCATGTATGTATGCAGAGATTAGGTAGGTCATCGATTGTAATTGCAAATAAACGAATCTAGTGCCAATATATTCTCCAAATATTGTTGAGATAAACAAAATAATTATTTTAAATTAAGAAAGAAAAATACAAAAAAAGTATTAATTAAAAATGTTTTTGAAAACAGTCATTAATCACATATTGACAAAGAAAATATAAATAAATTTCAACATGAATGCCCGAGAAATGAAATAAGGTGATTGGACTAATTTAGCGATTTAGAGAATAAAGACAATATACTGTTGTAATTAAAAAAATAAAACTAAACTGATTTTAAATTTGTTTTAAGGTTATTGAGTGTGGTTTATTGTGGTAGAACAATTATTTCACATAAACCCAGAAAAAAAACAATTCGGTCATATTGGCATTTCTTGAGATTACACAGTGAAAGAACTTTTTATTACGAGATGTATGTCATGTTGCACCCTATTGTTGAAATCGTATGCCTTTCAGATTAAAATCATCCAATTTATGCTAGAAAAAATCAGTAACCATGTGCCTCCAGACTTCTATATTGACAGTAACTGCATTGCCATTTTCATTTTCAAAATTGTACGGTCCAATTACAATAAACCACACCAAACTGTTAATTTTTATGGATGAAAAAATGTTTCAAGAACATCATGTGAATTTTCTTCACTTCAAATACGAAAACTTTGCTTATTTACAAAGGTTTTTTTTAACCAAAAATGAGTTTCATCACTGAAGACGATTTTCCATGAAATAATGGATCTATTTCAATTTGATCTAAAGTTCAATCTGCAGAATTACTTCGCAATAAATGGTCATTTTATTTAAGTTTTTGAGTCATCTGAATTTTATACACCTTGGAATGGAAATCTTTATGAAAGATATTCTGTGTAGTAATATAAGATAGTCCAAGTTCTTTAGAACGCCATGTAATTTATTATTCTGGATTTTCATTCACCTTTTGGTTCATAGCATCGATGCTTTCAGGAACACATAAACATTTTTGACGGGTTGGATTTCTAACATCACAAACACTACCAATTGACTCGAACCTTTTATTTAAATTACAAATAGTATTATCTGTAGGTCAACTATGTTGACCATAAGCTTTACATAGCCTAAAACATTGCCACTGTGACATATAAGAAAAATATAAAGCTGTTATTTGAAAATTTTTAACGGAGTTACATGAAATCATGGGTTTACTCCAAAAACGACAAACACTCAATGACCTGAAACCAACCTTATTCTTGTCACTTATAATAAAAGTCCTTATTTATGTATAAAGTGACCAATAAATGGTGTTCCAGAATCAAATTTTTGAAAAAATACATATTATCATTTACATGAAATTATTTTTCAATAAAAATGTCATAAACCAATATTTAAAATTAAAAGAAATCTCATAGATATCTTATACAATGTTGTTTTTATTTCAAACTAAAAATATAGCTCTTATAGTTCGTCCCATACGTCCTTATATCCCATCTTTAGCATAGTTATGTATATCAATACTATTACGGACACATTCCAGCATAGCTAAGATGCAAACTAACATTCTTAAGACAACTATTATTATGAATTGTGTCAGTACATCAAGTACTTTTTCATGGGTTAAAGTTGGTTTAGTGCATAATAATTATTATTACAAACTTATAATAGTTAGCTCTTATAATATACGACATTTTAATATATTTTTTCATAATCAACTTTATGTTTATTGTTTTATCCAGAAATCCTCATTAATTAAAAACTCGCGTCAAAGTTACAAGTCAAGGCTTTACTTAAAATATTATTTATTACGAAACTTTCTAATGTAAAAGAATAAATTATCAATAAAATCTAAGAACAATCAAATAATAATAATAATTATAAAATTTAGAATTTGTTTTGTAACTTATTCCACTTTAGGACAAGCAATTTATAAATCTTGTATTAAAATGATTTTAAAACTCAAAAGATAATTTAAAAAAATATAATTAATGGTAATTATATTTTTCAGCTGCAAAATATCATTTATGAATATTTTGGTGAATTTCATATTTATGAAGTCCATAAAATAATAATTATCCAATAATTTATTTCAAAGCAACACTATATTTTTTACAATACCATTTAAACAATATATTTAAGGAATTTTAACAGTGTAAAATATCAATATGTTTAGAATGACAGATTTCATTCATCATACATTTCATTCGTATTAATATACTAATATAATATTAATATAATATTAATATACTAAATTTATTATTTTAAAATTTTAAACATTTAACATTTTATATTATACATTTAAGATGTTATTAAAATCTTGTATTAAAATGATTTAAAACTCAAAAGATAAATTAAAAAAATATAATTAATGGTAATTATATTTTTCAGTTACAAAATATCATTTATGAATATTGTTTCGAATAAAAACAAATACTCAGAAGAGTTTCTTTATTTGACTAAAATGTATTGATTATTAGGCTCATCAACTGAGCTATCTCAGCTTGGAATGCGAATGTTTCAGCTTCATGAGCAATTCTTTGAACTTCAATAGTGACAAACATAGCTCCATTACTTTTATCTTTACTTTGTGAATTTGTAGACTTATCTTTCATTGTGATATTAGGCAGTGGAATGTTCATTGAATACTTGCATAACGGCTCTAATTCTTTAAGATTTTCGAAATCTTGGATGATACTAGAAAATGTACAAGAGTTTTTCATTTTGAAATTGTCAGATTTGGGGAGATCAAATGAACGAAACTTGTTATTGAGCATATTTTGAATTTCTACTTTATATTTGTAAGAATGTACATCATGATCATGTGTCAATTCATTTCCTTCAATGGAATTAATAAATAAAGATTTTGTCAGATCATCTCTTATTCTTTCCAAAGACTTAATTGAACCGTCGAAAGATTTATTTTCCATTTTAAACCACATCGAAAATTCCTTTTTAAAAAAACCTCCAAAACTTGATTGTTAAAACAAACTCTTCGAACCAAACCCGAATTACCAGAATTAAAATCAATTTTCTCGCGCCTGTGTGTGCACACTAACAAGAGAATCGGTCTAACCATACCGCGCACACAGACGCGATACAAAAAACACGCCAAATCGGTGGAAACAAATATTTTGGTGAATTTCATATTTATGAAGTCCATAAAATAATAATTATCCAATAATAATTATCCAAAATAATAATTATCCAACATTTAGCATTTTATATTATACATTTAAGATGTTAATTTGTAAATGCTATTTTAAAAATATTTTACATAATTAATCTTTGCAAGTTAATATTAAATTCTTTTTTATTTAATTTTTTATTTACTTTTTAAATATTATTTTAATTCTAACTAATTTTCTTTGTTTTCAAGATATTTTTTTGAAATGTTAAAAGAAAATAAAAAGAATTTTACTAATAAAAAAATTAAATGAAAAATGAAAATTACTCATAAATTTTAAAATTTAAGTTATAATAAAATATAAAATGACTTTTTATGTCTGAACTATAACATTTATTTCTTTCTGATTCTTTTTATAAAAGAAAATGAAATTTCCGCGGATGTGTTATGAAAATGTAATTTATATGTTTAATTAAATTATCTCTTTCATTCAACTTTTTTTGCTAGTAAAAATTGTCTGATTAAAAATAATTATTTTTAGAATTCTAAGGTTTGATTATTTCTGCAAGAATCAATATTTTATAGGTATTCCAAACTGAGAACATTTTAGAAAAAAATAGAAATTTTACTTCATTTTATTAATATTTATCGGTAAAAAATGAAATTATTTATATTTTCTTTAACATTTTATAATATAAAATTATTCAAAACATATAAGCAGATGAGAAAGAAAATAAATGAAATAAAGAACGTGTTATAGAGAAAATTCAAGAATTGAAGCGTAAAAGGCAGCACCATCTCTTCCATTGTGCTAACTGTGCTAAGCACAGGGAGCGCCGTGAGTGAAGGGGCGCCGTAAATTGACTGCGAAGAAATAGTTGATAGTTTTGCAAGACATAAATCTAGAAAGAAAAAAATATTGTAATCGTTTTTCTTCATTATACATATTAATTCTATTTAATATTATATTTTGATATTTATGTTTGAAAGAAATTTATTTTTTTCTTAATTTTTTTGTTTAAAGAAAACATTAGACTGTTGAATTTTTGTAAGCTTATGTTAATTTAATATTATTTTTTATTGTTTTTTTTTGTTCGTTTGTTATCCTAGTCATTGAAATAAAATGATGTAATATATAATATTAATATATGTATATGCAATAATGTGTAATATTATTAATAAACATAATATATTTTTGTAAAAATTGTATTTTTAGAGGCGCATTATAGTTTATAGCACAGGGGCGACAAATTTCTAAAGACGCCTTTGGTAAAAGGTATTATTCTACTAAAAATAAAAACAAAAATTAAACCAGTATTTTCAAAAACACTTCATTCATATGTTCGAGTGATGTATCACTATTATCTATGACGGAGTTAATACCAATCCGATTGGTTCACAAATAAATCACTTGCAATCAATTAACTCGAATGATACAATACTCAACATTAATTGCATGAGTAATATAATATCATATCGGTCTTAAAAAATATTATATGATAATTTGATAATTTAAATTGTAGTTTAAATTAGTAAGTTGTTTTAATATTAGTTGAATTGAAATACATTTTTGAATTATAAGTAAATTGTTTTTTTAATATTTTATGTCATTAGCAGAAAAACTCTTAGCTGCATGTATTTTTGATAAATAATAATTATAGTTAGTGTGAAAAAACAAAACTAGAAATAACAATTAAAATTATAATTCATTCAACTCAGACTCTGCACATTAAAATGTACAATATTTTTTTATTATTTGAACGTAATCATTAATTTTAAGTTTAAATGTATTGAGTCATTTTGCACATTGAAATATGCATGCTGTATTTCTCAAAAATAAAGTTTGAAAAATACAAAAACATTTTTTCCATCTTTTTTTAAGGCTCTGCAAAAAATATTTTTTTAATAAAAAATAAAAAGTCAGGATATATTATTTTTTCCTTTTAATTGTTTGGAAGTGTACAATCTATATAAATTAAAACTGAATATAAGAAATACAATACTATTTTTAATATATATTTTATTTTATTTTAAAACCTGAAATCAAATTTAATTACAGTCACACCACCACTATCATTGTTAAATCGTTCCAGGAAACTTGATGTTAACCGAAACAACGTTATACGAGGCAATCTAATATCCTAGTATAAAAGACTATTGCTATAATACAAATTATGTAGTGAAGACATTACCGACTTTTGGAAGCTATTTTAGAGGTAATGTGGACCATTTTATTGAGTTATGAAATGGACAGGATGGTATCTAAGAAATACTGTTAATCAGAAATACATAAATGATTTTATAGAAAAACACGTAAATTTTAGTTGGAAAAACATATCATCTTTTATAATGCAATGCGCTTCACAATTACTGCATTCATTATAAAAAACGCAAATCATCAAAATCCAGCAAATGCAATGTTGGTCCAAAAATGTTTAAATGGATATCGACAATAAAGACTTCAAGAAATTTTTTAAGTAGTTAACAAAAATTTAATATAAAGTGTATTATTTTGTTTGAATCTAGATCTAAAAACTTTCAATAACATTAAATATATATTCTCATGAAGCTATTATAATTTAAAAATAGCTTTTATTCCATTAATTTATGAAAATAATAATGATATTTTGTGTAGGCGTTTCAAAAACTTTTATATCAACATAATAAAAATAAAATAACCAATTCTACTCTAAATATTTCATGACAAAAAGAATTTCGGATTAACTATAAATTTTATAAATATTATTTTTTAACAAAAATGTTATTTCTTACTTTAATTTGCCTAAAATAATAATTATTTCAATAAAGATTCAAGAATTGCAGATTTTATCATTTCCATCGGAAACATACACTATAATCTCTAAAATTCACGGCTCAAAAATTTTAGGAAAATTATTAATTAAAGAATGAAATAAAATTTTCAGTAAATCATAATTCAATATTAAATTTCAAAAATGTTAAAAAATAAAAATAAATAAAATATTGAATATTGAATAAAAATTTATAAATATAAAATGAAAATTAATTGAATAGAATTTAAAAAGATGAAAATAAAAATATATTTAGCGCTTTGATTTAATGCTAAAAATATTTTTTAATATTTAAAATAATTATAAATAAATAAAAAACCAAATATTTTGGTAAAAACTAATAAATAAAAGAAATAGATAGACCAAACACCACTGAGATACATTTTCTATAGTGCTGGTTAGTGTGTACATCAATTGGTCACTCACCAATTTAATGAATTTCATTTATTCTAGAAATTTATTTTAGCCATTTTAGAAATGGCTTTCAGGTAAGATGTTTAATTTTAAGTAAATTTTAAGGCTTGAATTTTGATCCATACAGTTATGAGATCATTATTCAAGTTCTTAAATATTACATTTAGTCAACAGTATAATTATAAATTATTTTAATTAATTTTCAGGGTTTTTAGGAATTTTATGACATTTATTTTTAATTTTTTTGGAATTATTTCGATTTAATGTGAATCAGATATATTTTTAATTATAATTAAATAATTAAATCAATCACCAAAATTATGTATTTTTCTATAGAAATATCTGAAATTCAAAGGAATGTTTAACTTAATTTTAAATGAAAAAATAAATTTTACTATGATGTTTCGTCATTTTCATGACAATTTAACGTACCGTATTTTCCCGCATATAACCTGCGGGTTATACCGAATTTTACGTATCCCACAGGGGGATACGGGGTATATATGAGCGCGGGTTATATCAAACATTTTTTACAAGTATTTGTTATTTTACTATATTGCTTAATTTTTACACAAAACTTAAAAACTTGTGGGGTATCTGAGTATGACGGTTATCTGCGAATGCGGGTTATATGCGGGAAAATACGGTAGTTTCATTAAAAATAGATTTTAAAAAATTTTCAGTCATCTTTTTTCCCCCTCAATAATGTCTAAAATAAAGTTATTATGTTATTATGCTGTGTCTGTGTTCAGTATTTAATTTTCCTATCACTTTTTAGATTTCGATAGTGTACACCAAACACCACTGAGATACGTTTCCTTTAATATAAGAAAAAAATCAATAATCTTACATTATAGAAACATACATACTTACTTTGATTTCACGCTGATGTTCTCATTTATAATGCAATGAGATACATTTTTTACTATAGAAATCTAAACTGATAGAAAAATTAAATACTGCACACAGACACAACATATACTAAAAAGCACATACAAACTTTCGATTCATAGAAATGCACCGCTGAGATACGTTTCTATAATAACTTTATTTTAGACAATTTTTAGAAGAAAAAGGATCACTGAAAAGAACAGTTGAATTTGGTTCAATGTCTTTTCAATCCAGATTTGATTTCCTGAAAGAAACCCTTCACATTGAGCTCAGAAAAGAAGATTACAAAAATTAAAAAAATTATTTTATTCATACTCGGTGATTTTAGAAAAATACATATTTTTGGTGATCGATTTATTTAATTATAATTAAAAATATATCTGACCCACATTATATCAAAACAATTCCAAAATACTTAAAAATAAATGTTATAAAATTCCTAAAAACCCTGAAAATTAATTAAAATAATTTATAATCATACTTTTGACTAAAAGTAATATTTAAGAACTTGAATATTGATCTCATATCTATATGAATCAAAATTCAAGCCTTAAAATTTACTTAAAATGTTACCTGAAAGTCATATCTAAAATGGCTAAAATGAATTTCATGATGAACAATTTATACATAAATAAAATTCATTAAATTGGTGAGTAAGCAATTGCTGTACACGCCAACCATCACTATAGAAAACGTATATCCAATGGTGTTTGGTGTAAGGTGTATATCATTGCACTATCAATGAGAACATCAACATGAAATCGAAGTAAGTATGTATGTTTTTATAATGTAAGATTATTGATTTTTTTCTTATATTAAAGGAAAGGTTTTAATTATAAGCAGATGAGAAAGAAAATAAATGAAATATCAAAAAAAAGAAAAAAAGATCAAAGATGAACAAATAATACATTTTTAACTTATCTTTTTCCTTTTGGTCATCTGTACCACTTGAACTAGAATCGTATTATCTATCATATAAAATGTATAATGACTTTATTGTCTGTCAATATAGTATGAAAAGAAACCATCATGAAGAGTACTAAAATATCAGTTAATGTTATTAATTAAATTAATTTAATTATTTAAATTAATTATTAAAAGATTATTAACCTCTTAAGTGGCTATGACGGATATATATATGGCTATATACGTCATCAACATATACATTACAAAACACATAAGACGAATAAAAATATATCATAAATATTACTTTTGTTAACATATTATCTTAATAAATATCATCCAATAAGATATTATTTTATTTTTTGTAACACTATGCCCAAGATGCTAGCGGATAACAAAACTCGACGCTGAGGAGCGCATTTCGTTTGACGAAATAAACCAGTTAAGAGGTTAATTATTCCTTGATTTTAAGATTGAAATTTTTTTGAAAATGTGAATTGCATCTAAATGTTGAGTGATTTCCTTTTCATAAAGATGACAATGCCAATATTCCTGGAAAATTATCAATATACGATAAGTTTAAGTGTGGAATTTGCAATTCAATCATAATAAATTATACATTCATTCATAAATAATATGAAATATTCACATGCAAAACAAATTTTCAATTATGCAACTATATATTTTGCAATTTTATACATTTGTTGTTATTGTATATCAAAATCTTTTAAAAATTTGAATTCATTTAGGACATCCCGCCCACCCCCCCTCTCTCCAGGGACGTTTTTTGGATCTGTTGTTGAGACGGTTTTCAATATGATTAAATATTTTCTAATATTTATTTGTTGAAAACTATCAAAAATGGAAACTTTCATATAAAAGTTTCAAATGGTAGCAAAACATTTAGGTCAGGAAAGGAAAATATTTATTATTCATTATTTTTATTACTGAATGTTAAAAAATACAAAATATATGATCAAATTAAAGTGACATCCAATTTGCAATTTTTCCATGGGACCAAAATTTAATAATTTTACATTATATTGCTATTTTCCTTTATTTTATCACTTCAAATAGACTTTCCATTTTCGGTTCATTAACGGATCCCTATTATATTTTGCATAACATATGAACGCTTATTAACAATACAAAATTAAAAAATTAAAAAATATATCTTTACAAAGTATTTAATAATATTTGACATATATAAATAAAATATTATCATTATAAAATAATAGTTAAAATTGTGACAATTATTTTCAGTAATTTATTTCAATGAATATAAATATTTACTTTAATAAAATCATACCTGTAATAATATTAAGTTTAAATTTAATTAATCAATTTAATAATTAATTTTCATCAGTTCTAGCATTAATAACATTCTAAATCTAAGCATTTGTGGACTTTCGCAGAAATGCTAACAAATTAGACTTTTCAAACTATTGCCAAATTTGTTTAAATTAGAAATAATAAATGTGAAAATTCGAAAATGCGATGAAGCCAATAATAATGTTTTTTACAAGAATGTTATTATTAAACTATTTATCATTTCTCTGATTTCTCTTTATCATAGGAGTAAAATAACGCTAATCCAGTTCAATAAAATGGCGATTCTTCATTCATTACATTAAAACAACTAATTTAATAGCAAATGCTCAATCAACAACCATTGCAATTTCAACTCAAATATGCTCTTTATAATTAACCACTTAATGTACGTGCCCGTGACATATACGGGCGCATCTTACTGGCAATTTTGTACGCGCCCTTGACATAGACGGGCGAACATTATATTTACTTATGATATTTACGTATAACGTGTTGTTTGAATTGTTCAATTATTTAATTTTTTTGAATTACTTTATTATATTATTTTTATTATATTATTACACAAAATTCAAAATAAATGTGTACATTAAGTGGTTAAAGGAAACCGGCTCAAACTATTTGCGTATTTTATCTCACATAAACACAAATTTATCAACACCTTTCATGAACTTGTTAGGCACTTCAATACAGTCGCTAATATTCTGTAAAATTTTGCTTTTATTTCAATGTCAGTTTCGGATAAGTTTTCTATCTCAATAGACATTAATAAATTACAAATATTTTTAATTTTCTAAAACAAATAACTAGCACTTACCAAATGACTAGAAATTGGAGTTTGATATTAGTTTAATTAATTTTACCCTTACTTAACAGGCTACCATCTTGTATGTCCATTCGAGAATTTTGTTTTTTATACCGACGTAATATCGTCAACAAAATATCAATTAATTAATTAGCTGGTATTTTTTAAATAAGGTTGACCCTAGGGACAAATAATCAATTTGCAATTATTATATTTGTCCTCACCTTTTCAGATAAATTAAAGAACACATTTTATTTTAAAGATCGACTTTCATTAAACAACAAATCCCTTCATAATAATGGATATTCTAAATCTTTCTTACGACGAATGGTGTATGAAACTGTTGATAAGTTAAATGAAATTGATGACATAATTTCACCTGGTGGTTATCAGTTTAATTCCGATGAGAGTTACTTTTATTAATACTAAGGTGACCAGATTTTTAGATGGGCAAAGCGGGACAACTTTGAAGGAGGAGGGTATCAACAAAAATTTTCATATAGAATAAAAATAATATTGTAATATTTTTTGATTTTTAACATAAGTACAATTTATAAATATAAAAAATTGTATAATATTTTATTCCTTGACATATTTTTTATTTGAGTGAATTTGTTTCAGTAGATTGTTGTCTTTTTTAAAATATTGTAAAAATCTTCACAAGAATTTATCAAATTATATTTGACACTTAAAATGGCTTTCAAAGTTTCAACACTTAATTTTGATTTTTCTGATGTCCACGCTTGATTTACTGTAGAGAAAACGCGTATAAATATAAATAAATTACTTATCTTAATTTTCTATGATAAGTAGCAGATTTGTAATATTTATTTGTTTAATTAGCTTCCTAGCATGCAGTACGAACACGAAGTGTATCATCTGAGAAACAAATACAATGTAACTGGGTAAGAAAAGCAATATGTTAGTCTTAGAAGTCCGTAGGATTCTTAAAATGCAAAACAATGATTTTCATAAATATAAAATTTAACTTAATTCTAAAAGTCGGGACTTTTGAAAAACATTGCGGGACGCGGGATAAATCGTGAAAAATCGCACGCCTGGTCACCTTAGTTAATACAGTAAGAAATGTAATGTATATGATTGATGTGGTCAATTAAATAGAACAGATAGCAATAATTCTGATAATGAAAATGAAAGTTATTTGTCTGATGGTGTTAGTTCTAATATAGTTTTAGCGTTTTCCGAAGGTTTTAAAAAGTTTAGATGTGTCAACATTAAAATTATTTTAAAGTCTTGTAAATTTTGTGATATGTTCAGTAATTAATTTGTGACACCATTTGATTTATATTCTGATCTCGTCTATCATTTTACTTGTAATGATTGTAATGCCACATACATGTGAAAATTCTTCAACAAAAAAATCAACATATAAAATACATCAAATACATTTTTAATTAATTTCATGTTGGGTTATTGAGTTGGTGATAAAATTTAATCTTACTCTGACTCCAAGCGTGTCTTTATATAATTCACAAATAACACTTGACAACAGAAATCTTTATTGATAATCACAAATAAACTTTCACTTGACACTGACAATAAATTCAACACTCTGCTGGGTGACTATACAGTGCTTATTGCAACATTCGGTGAGGAATAGCACTTTCGTATAACACCGGATTAAAAGATCACAAATTACTGATTGGTTTATAAACTGGGATTTTGAGCTGGTTGTTTTCTTTGACTTTCTTTCAAACTTTATTCAAATAATCAATAATTTCTTTTCGTTTTATTATTCCACTAATTTTTCTCTTCAACTTTTCTCCAATAATTATTTTCCACAATTATTTCCTTTACAATTATTTTGACAATCGTTTGTCAAACAACGTTTCGTCCAACGTCTAATTTTCTCCAATAACTTTATTTCTCAAATCGTATTACAAATCGTATCTCAAATCGTATCTCAAATCGTGTTCCAGATCGTCTCTCAAATCGTCTCTCAAATCGTCTCTAATTTTCCTTCTAAATTTGTCGTCTCTTTTTGTTCCTTTTTTTGTTCTCTTATAATTATAATTATTATTTGTTCTAATTTCATGTTCACCAGTTTTCCCTTATATAGTTATTTTATTTATGGCACTGGCGACAGCTTTCGTTTTCCCATTTCCATTTTTTTGCGTTCCCCGCTATGTCAGCCTTATCTCTGACAGATGTCGAGATATTTTGCTTTTTCCCTTTTTATTTTAACCGCCCAGCAATTCTGTTATCACTCGCAAGCTGTCGAGATAAGGATATTGTTGTTTTTCTTTTTCCCGATTTCAAAATTCCTTTTCCTTTTTGTACTAATTAATTAGTACTGACCTTGATTTTTATTTTCCTGTTTGATAACTTTTATTTCCTTTCTCTTTCTCATTTTTGATTTCTTTTCACTTCCGTTTTCTTTTCTGAGTCTCTATAGATCGTCCCCTTTGTCATGGCGATCGTCCCCCAGGTAATTTTATTTATTTCTTTATGAATTATTATTTAGGTATCCTCAACATTCATAACGATTAATAAATTCTATTGGATTCCACACATATAATTATGTATTGATGACAACCAAGATAACGTCATATATGGCAAAAATATATTTATAAAAATGGTGTTTTTTATTTTTATAAATATCAAAGAATTTTGTTACAATTCTTTAACATTTAATTAAAAATAAAATAATCAATAATATTTCTTATCACATCAATTATAATTTGTAATTAGTTTTTTCATTGCCTCACAATGTAACAAAATCGAAAATAAATAAAAAAAAAGTAAAAAAAAATCATTATATATATATATAATCAACAAACAATTCGTCTCAACAACATAATTGAATTTATCATTAGTTTTCTACACGACCGAAAGGGTGGTGACAGACCATATTTATTCAACACAATCAAGACAATTTGAACAAATAAACACGATGAAATAACAGTTAAAATCACAGAAATATCGCTAATTTTGTTCTAATAAATCCCCGCGATTTTAAAAGATGAGAAAAAAATTACATTTTTCATTAATTCAATTATAAAATCGTTTGATTTTAATTTTTCCAAAATTTTTAATTTTTTTTCAAAGATTTATTTAATTCTATTTTGTAAATTTTTGTTTTTATTAATCATAGATGAAATAAAAAAAAACATTTAATTAATTGTTGAAATTTTAATCATGTTGATGTTTGTAAAAATTAAATTTAGGTTAAACAAAATTTCATAAGTAAAATGTTGAAAGTAAAATATAAATAGAGAATAAAGATGCCGCCTGCGTAGAAATATTATTCATTTAATAGCTAATTTCTCTCAAAGTTTTTATTTTTTATTAAAATAAATTGATGTTATTTAACTTAATGAAAATATTTTACTGTATTTTTTACCAACGAAAAGAAATTTTATGTAATCTTTATAGAACACTAAAATAACGAAAATGATGCAAATTAAATAAAAGTATTTCCTTTTAAACTGTTATAACTATTGAATAAACTTCAAAACGGATGTTAATACGTTAATCGCCAGGCGAGTGCGAGTTAAAACTACTTTTTGAGTCAAAGTGTGATTGTTCAAGCTTTGATTAATAAAGTAGAAACAAATATATTGCTACTTTTATCATGCCATTTTTTTATCTAGATTTTTTATAGCTGACATGGGCCAGAAAGTTAATATTTGTGCCAGTTACATATGTGAAATAATGATAATATAAACTTTCTAAATTTAATAAAAATCTATGCATATCATCAACTGGGCATGACTGATGTGAGTGCCAGTTATATTTAACTGATATAGCACCTACATAACACCTATGCCAGTCATATACAGCTGGCTAAGCGATTAACGTGTTAGGGTATATGAAGTTTAACTAATTAACTTCAAATAGACATAATGTTAAAGGATATGTATTAATTAAAGATATATTTAAGAAGCACATCCAGTTTATTATTATTTATGCTTTTATAACTTCATAATAAATTATAAACGTTTATTTTTTGCATGCATGATTTTATTTTGAAATCCTTACATTAATTATATTTTATAAACTGCCCAAACAAATTAATTATTTGTTTAAATATTATTGTAATTAAATGTGGTAATTCTATTAATACCAAAAGACCAATGGTTAATTTTTGAACAAAATTGAGTAATTAAATGTGCAAGACTTCATGGAAGTCCTCATAATAGTCAAATACTCATAACTTTTCTGATGTTGATTTTTATTTTATAATAAGAAATAATGACGGGTACGTTTATAATACGTTAAAACATAATTATAATTATTAATAATTATTATAAAAAATGATTTGCCAATGTTGATTTAAAGTGTTACAATGATAATATTATTCATATTAAAAAAAATGTAAAAATACGTAATAAAAGTATTTAAATAAAATAAAATAAAATAATAAATTAAATGAGTATCAAATTTTCAATAAAAAATTAGAAACGATGAGAATTATAAAATTACGAAAAAAATAAATAAATAATAAAAAAATAGAAAGTTTGTTAAAAAATTTCACATTCTCAACAATATCTACCAAAATAACTCAATTCATTTCTGGTTTCCTGAATCGTTTTGATAAGATAAAAATATTTAATTATAGGCACCGAATGATACATTGAATCCAAGGGAAAATGGTTTATTTAATTATCAGAAAAATTGGGATATATGATTATAAACATTTTCCTAATTTCATCGAGGCCCTGTTTCTTATGTCGATTAGTTGAAATATTTCAATTCCGACTGTAATTTTTAAATAGTATATTTTTTAACAATCAGTAGAAAAATTACAAAACTTAGTCAATGCGAATTTATTTAAACAAAATAGATGAATTTATGAAATAATATAATCAATGTTTGTTTTAATTTTGTTTTCTTTCTCATAAAGTTAATATACAAATTATATTATAATTAAATAATTAATATAATTTTTATAGTTTATATTAACAGTTTCTCTTAAAGAAATGAAAATTTTAAAACAATACATAATTAAAAGTAAATTTTTAAGTTTGGTCACATCCAATCTCAATATTTATCATATATACATATATAAACGTATTTTATAATTTGTATGACTCTGCCTACAAGTACTTTCTATACATATATAAGAAGAAGTCGTTTATTGAAATTAAAAGAGGACAAGAACTTTAAAAAGTATTCAAAACTGCAACAAACTCAACAATCTACACTCACATGCAACGATTTCAGGCACTTTGAAGAATTTACTGTCAATATGTGACAGATTTTATATGAATATAAGATTACCTTTATCAATGACAAAATACAACATCCATACTATATTAAAAGATACTAAAACTTCAAAACAATCTTTGAGAAATTATTTGAAATCTCATAATTTGTAAAGAAAATATTAATAAATTTAAACTCAAAAGGATTTTCAATCTGGATACTGCATAAAATTTTAATCACTAACAGGAAAGATTAAGTGAAATGTCCTTAGTAATCTGTGTAAACCTTTGAACTAAATATTAATTAGAATTCTACAATACAAAATCACTATATAGGTGTTTAAACGGAACATTGGACCATACAATACCTGCAGTACAAACCAAATCGTTTTTATTTTTTGTTGCCACGCAAGAAACTAATTAGAACATCTTTAAAAGAAGAATTCCAAAAGTCAAAAAGATAACAGTGAATATTGAAAATTTAATTGAAATGAATGTCTTCGTTACATTAAACTCACTTAAAAGTTCAATTCAAAATATATATATATATATATATATATATATATATTAAAAGAACTTTTTTCAATTTTCACCATTTTCAATTGACATTGTATTTATTAAAAGGCTTGACTATGAATCAGTAAAGTTATCGATGTTTTTTATATATATTACTTTAATTCAAAATTAAATTAAATAAATCTATAAATAAATTATAAATCAGGTATTCTAAATTTTTTTACTAATAAAAATCGATTCGATTATTTTTTATTTTAATATTTTTTGAAATTGAATCACTTTTAAAATAAAAAATATATTATTTATTTATGGGAATATCCGATACAAATGTGACTGTTAATCCGCTATATATGGGTATTCGATAATAATGTTGGAGGGGGTTCCAATATTATTTTAAGAATTATATATTTTTTGAAAAAAAATTATTTACTATTGACATGTTTTTTTGTTATATATAGGTATGTTTTGCACATTAATAAACTATTACTTTATCTTTATCTTGACAAAATATAATTTTAAGATTTTTGGAAAGTTTATTCATTTATTTGATTAATAATTGGGAATTTTAACCAATCCAATTGTGTCACATTTAATGAATAAACCGATTCATTTTCTGGATAAATCATATCAATAATTTTTATTATTAGTATAAATTAAGATTATAAAGCTTACCACAAATAGAAAGAGTTTAATTAAAGAAAATTCTAAATAACTATATAAACATTAAAACAAGAAATCGCTATTATTACAGAATTAAAACAAATAATTAATGATTAATATTTAGAAATAAATTAAGAAAAAATACATTAAAAATTAATTTAAAATTACAATTTTACGAGTCATTAATTAACCATTAAATTTTTGCATAGTTACGTTCCATTTAAACAAAACAATTAATAGTATTATTATCGTTCTAAGTTAATTTGATTGATTTAACCACAGGGTGGACTATTTTTTATTTGTAAAAGAAAAAAAAATATTCAGCTATAAAATTAAAATTAATTGAGGCTATGTAACGTGAAATATTTTCTAACTTTTAATGTAACACAGCACAAATTTTGATGATTTTATACCTAACGTTGACTAGATATATCTAGATTCGGTTTGTATTGAAAATATTGTAGGGTTAAATATTCCGTTTAAATATCTATAGTGATTTTGTATTGTAGAATTAAATGATTTTAATATGGAAACACCTTTTTGTCGTAAGGATTTTTTTGGATTCTCTAAGCTATATTTTATAACAATTAGTCTATTGACAAGGGCTATCCTAAAGTCGATTTTTTTCACTTATATTAAATAAATTATTTGCAGAAAAAGGCTTAAATTATCATTTAATTGTTTTAACCCTTTCCAGCCCAGTGATTCCAAATGGAATCATTAGTTAAAAACTCAGTTTTTTTCTCTCTACTACCAAAACGGTTGGCAGTAACTAGTGAGAACTATAGTAAGATATGTTTTTAACAGTTGGCACAAGGGGGCAACAAAAAAAATGAAGTAAAATATTTTTATGATAAAATAAGTAGTTTTGGTACCTACTTACTGCATATATTTTTTTTTGTTTTGAAAAAATTTGGGCTGGAAAGGGTTAAATGAGTCTATTTTAAATAACAATTTCATTTCAAAAGAACTGCATATTTTATGTCTATATATTCTTATATAATGTAGACAACCTTCGAATAACTCAGTACTTTAATTACGCCAGTAGATGGAAGTGTGGACCCGGGATATATATGACTCATACCAATGTGCCATAAAAAAACTTTTCTACCTGGAGGGTATGAGTCATATGTCTTTGTTCCTGGGTCCACACTTCTATCTACTTACGTCTTTAAAAAATTTCCTTTTTTGCTTTTCATATAACAATAGTAGTGTGTTTATATCCCTAACCAAAACAACCCCCCAAACAAAACATACCTCTATTACGCTTAAACCATTAGAAAAACAACACAAAACTTATACTTTTATATTATTTTAACCCTATATTTTGAAAACAACCACCCTTAATGACTCTAACTGTTTTAATCTTTAAAGCCTCAAACTCAAAAGCCTCAAACTAAAAACATAAAGAGAATAAAAAAGAAAATGGTATTATGAAAAGTTAGAGGACTATTTTGACACTACTTGAGGATGTCAACTAGCAAGTTGCTAATTGACTAATTTGACTCATTAAAAAATAAAAAATTTTATGAAAATAGTAAAACTGCTCTGAGAGGACAGTGGTATTTTTTTTTCCACTGTCCTCTCAACAGTTTTTTTTGATCCGGATCATTTTTTTTTTATTTCAACCTCTTTCGTTTATCAAATCTCTTCCAATATACAAGCTGGCCAGACTCATAATCAGAATCAATCCGATAATAGCAGCACACCTTATTATTCGCTTCTCGCTCGAATACGATTTCATCGGCGTTTTAAGTGTGCTGCTCGAAAGTACAAATGAATTCGAAAGTGAATCCGAAAGAGGTCCGAAAACAACCAAGAAAGACTGGTGGCGATAATTACCGGTTCGCCACCATCACCCGTTTCAATATTTTTTTTTTCATATTTATGTTTAAAAAATAATTAATTAATAAAATAAATAAAATAAAATAAAAATAAATAAAATAAAATATAAATCTAAGATACCCACACCATTTTCAATATTATTTTCAAATTTTTAATATTATTTTATGTTGAAAAAAAACTAACCTCAGACGTGATTTGAACCACTATCCATTTGAACCACTGTGCCAGTCTATTCCCACTGCGCCATCAAGGTTTGGATTTTTTGTCATTTTTTAAATTTTTATTATAAAAATCTAAAAATTATACTGTCACATTATGAAAATAAAATAGAAAAATAAATAAAAAATGAAAACAGAGTATCCAATAAAAAAATTTTTCTAAAAAATGAATTGTAATATTTGCAATAAAGTTTTTAAAAATAAAACTGGATTAATTTCTCACTTAAAATCGAAAGCTCATTTATTAAAAGAAAATAATCTTAATGATACAAATTCAAGACTTTGTCCTAAATGTAAAGGAAGATTTCTACATTCCGGATATAATAAACATTTTGAAAATTGTATTGGGAAAAATAAAGAAATATTTACATGTCCTCATTGTAACTTTTCAACAAAACTAAATTTCTATTATTTAGAACATATAAAAGAATGTAAAAATAAAAAACAAAATTCTGACGTTGAAGAATGCCATTCAGAAGGAGAACCCGATCATGTTGAAAAAGAAAAATATAACTGGGATGAATTTAATCACATAGATGAATTTCAATCAGAAATCAGTGGACCTGCAACTCCTGGAGAATATATAAAGAGAAATAAAAAAAATATTAAAAATTCTTTCACTAGAGCTTTAGAAGATTATAAACCAACAAGGTATAATGTTATAAAATATAAAATCACAATAAAATCAAAATATTGGAGAGGAGTAGAAGAAAACACAACTCCTTTAGATGTTGAAATCGCAATACCCTTTAAATATTTATTTTCAACTAGAGGATTTGATAAAACCATCAAAGAAATAATTCAAGCAGTAGAAGCAAAACAAGAGGATGTAGAAAATGAATTAGGAGAATCAAACTTAGTATTTCGCTCTTTCCAATCTTTAGTGATTGATTATTGGAGGGGATTACCTCCAAATCCTAAATCTTATATTCAAACACCCTTTAAATCTAGGGCTGTTATAAATGTACAGAATGGTGATAACAAATGTTTCATGTGGTCAATACTTGCATATTTACATCCTCAAGCTGAAAACCCCCAAAGAGTTCAACAATACAAACAATATGAAAATGAATTAATATTTCCCAAGGGATTCACTCATCCAATGAAACTAGAAGATATTCCAGAATTTGAAAAACTAAATAATCTTAAACTTAATATTTATGAACATGTTAAAGGATGGGGATATGGAAGGAAAGATATTATTCCAATTTATATTTCTGATTATGAAGTTAGAGATAGTGGAGATAGGGAGATATATCTTTTAATCTTGGAAGAAGAAAATAATCAACATTATATTTTAATAAAAAACTTTCAAGCTTTTACATCACCAGAGAATCCAACTTGTAGAGGAGGAACATGTAAAAGATGTCTTCATTATTCAACAACTAAAAACTCTATGATTAAACATACAAGAATTTGTGAAAAAGATGATCCAGCTTTAATTAGAATGCCTAATAATCCCAAGATGCATTTTAAAAACTTTTCAAATTTACTACAAACAGTAGGCTGTGTCTATGGAGACTTTGAATGTATAAATCGCGAACAAGATATAATTATACAATATTTAAAAATAATAGAAAAATATAAACTCATGGATGAATGGAAAGCCTCTAAACAGAAGATGAAACCAACAAGGATGAAAGCCTTTCTAAGAAAAAAGAATAAACCCAATAGTATCAAGCAAGCTAAACAATTACCATCTGCTTATAAACTATTATTTAAAAGTAATTATCCTGAACTCATAAAATCTAGAGAATATTCATTTAGAGGAACTTCTTCAGAAGAGGTTCTAGATCATTTTACTAAAAGTATAAATAGCTTAGAACACGAAATATTTAAAGTATTAAAAACAAGCTATCCTCAAAATATTTCAGAACAACAACAGGAAGAATATGAAAACGCTTCAAATTGTTGGATGTGTAAACAACCCTTTGAGGAACTCTCTCTCTCTCTCTGAAAGTCATTTTGATATTAAATCTCTAACTATTGACCAAATAGAAGCAGAAGAAACAAGATTATTTCATGAAGGACAAGATAATGCAAAAGTTATAGATCATGATCATTTAAAAAGTGAAAATAATTATCGAGGAGCAGCTCATAGAAATTGCAATCTTAATTGTCATACTCCCAAATTTGTACCTGTTATATTTCATAATCTTTTTGGTTATGACATACATCTATTTATTAAACATTTAGCAGCAAATGCTAAAAACTCTTTCAAAGTTATCGGCTTAACAAAGGAAAAATATAAATCAGTAGAATATGGAAAATTAAAATTTATAGACTCGTTAAACTTTCTCCAAATGTCTTTAGATGCAGTGGCAAAAACAATGAAACCAGAATATTTTAAAATCACTCGAGAATTCTTGGAAAAAAATAATATTCCTCTAGAAGAATATCCTACATGTTTAGCAAAAGGAATATATCCATATGATTATATGAATTCATTTGAAAGATATAATGAAACAAGTCTTCCTAACCAAGAAACATTCTTTTCACAACTTCAACAATATCATATTACAGATCAAGAATATTCTCGAGCAAATAAAATGTGGGAATTATTTGACTGTAAAACTTTAGGAGAATATACTGACATGTACCTATCCTTGGATGTTTATATTCTAGCAGATTGCTTTGAAGAATTTACAAACTCTTTTGTTCTTAAACCCTACAATTATATAACAGCGCCCTCTTTAGCTTGGGATACTTTATTATATACCATTTGGACTTCAGATCTTCCAGAGCGTGATAAAGTTATAGATCTTTTAACCGACCTCGATATGTTTAATTTAATTAAAACTAATATTAGAGGAGGACTCTCTTCAGTAATGGGTAATCGAGAAATAAAAGCTAGAAATGCAATAACTACTAGTAGAATACTTTCTAAACATCCTGAGGCACATATACAACTTAATAGTGAGGAACTAAAAGAAGTATTAGAAGGAATGAAAAATCCTCTATTTATACTTTATATAGATGCAACAGCTTTATATTCAGGAATTATGACTCAATATTTACCAATGGGTGATTTCATTGAGATGGAACCCCCAACAACCCTTTCAGACGATCTTATAAAAGAAATACTTTCAACCCCGAAAGATTCTCCAATAGGATACTTTGTAGAATGTGACCTTGACTATCCTGATGATATAAAATCAGGAACAAGATATTTCCCTTTAGCTCCTATAAGAAGAATGATTGATATCAACGAACTTCCAATCTGGCAAATGTTACAAGGTAAACCTCCAACAATCAAACTTCTCGGTGATCAAACAAATAGAAGGTTTTATCTCTCCCATTATCGCTTACTACAGTTTTATCTTTCACAAGGAATGATATTAAAAAAAGTTCATACTGTTATAAGATTTAAACAAGCTCCATTCATGAAAGCTTTCATCGAGGAGAACATTCGTTGTCGAAACATTGCAAAAAGAGAAGGTAATCTTTTTAAAGACAATAATTATAAACTTTTAAACAATTCAGTCTTTGGGAAGACAATGGAAAATGTTGATAAATATACTCATATTGAACTCTTGACAAATACCCCGAAAGATATAGCCCGTTATAATCGTATGCTAGGAAAGCCTACATTTAAAAATGCAGAAGTATTTTCTGAAAATCTTACTGCAGTAGAACTACAGAATTTTGAGAAAACATATAATAAACCAATATTTATCGGCTTTGCAATTTTAGAACTTTCAAAATTACAAATGTATGAAACATATTATAACATCTTACAACCCATATATGGATCGAATATAGCAATGCATGCAATGGATACAGATTCAATGTTTTTAACAATAAGAACTCACGATTTACAAAGTGATATCTCTGAAAATCCTATACTTTCAAATTTAATAAATTCATCTGGAGAATTATTTTCGTTTAAAGATGAAAAACCTTTTACTCCTATAGAAAATGGAATATTTATTCGTTCTAAACAATATTCATACGAAACATATACAAAACCTAAATTTGAAGAACATACAATTATATTTAAAAATTCAAAGGGTGAGTTTCCAATCACATTTAAATATCCTGTATTCCCCGAGGGAGTGGACGGGCAGGAAGAAAAACCTGTAAAGGATAACAGATGTAAAGGAATTCAGAGATGTGTAGCAAAGAAACTTTCTCATCAAGATTATATAGATACATTGAATCCAAATCATAAAGATAAAATTGATGAAGTACATCAACTTAAAAGTGAAAAGCATAATATTTACTTGGTAGAATCTCAAAAAGTATCATTATCAAATTATGATGATAAGAGATTCATCCTAAGTGATTTAAAGACAACACTACCTATAGGAAATAATTTAATACCAATAATAAAAAATCTTGATAGATTGAATCAGTTATATGGTACAAAGATTACTGATCTTGATATTTATAATGTTGAAATCATTTATCCTGAGAGAATTGAGAAACCTTTATATTCTCAAGTTTTTAATCCTATATGTTTAGAACTTAAATATTTTAATACTGATCCTGAATATATAAAAGGTCTAAGTGATAAAGAATTTAAAGATCATAAAGAGGTTCTAAAAACTAATTTCGAAAAGTTAACATCAGATTCTATGAAATGATTTTTTTCTTTTAAAAATGTCAACAATTAATTTAAGAGTGACAACATAAACCTTTTGAAGGGCAATAAATTTTTTTATGTATGATTCTTTAGCCACTTCTCTCGTTTAATTTTTTTAGAATATTCATTAGTTATAACATTAGCACTTTTTAATCTATTAATATTATTTTTAATATCTTGTATTATTTGATTTGATTTCATTATTTCATCATCAGTTAAGATTCCATCTTCCAAAGCTTTTAATTGAAATAAAAATAATTTAGAGATTCCTAATTCTATTGATAAACAAACTTCACGATATAAACTTTTCTTTTTAGAAGTATAAGATAATGAAACTATTTCAGTCAAGAAACCATCAGCTACAGAAATACTTCCAAGTATTACAGGTGCAATTGTTAAAACTGGTAAAGTTATAGGTAAAATGATTGTCAAAATTGCAGATGAAAATCCTAGGGAGTATCCTATAATTTTTAAAACTGTATTCCCTTTATTCCATCTATTTTTAACCTTTTTATAATGCTTTAATAAATCTTGTAAATGTAAGGTTTCTGATTTAAATTCTTTTACTCTCATAATTTCAAGTTCTGTGGGAGCCGAGGCCTTGGAACCTTTGTATCCTGATGATCTCAATTCTGGAGGGAGCTCTGGATAAATTTTTTCTTCTGTATTAAACCCTGTTTTTATTGTTCCACCACCTCTATTACATGGAATATAAGAACTCATTTATTAATAATTTAAAATGACATGTGGAACTTCGTATTCAAACCTGTTTCAAATGTAAATACATTGAAATCTCTTCTCCATTAAAATCAATCAATTCTCCTTCTTGATTAAGAATTTTAAAATTAATATCCATTATATATTTTCTACATAAAGGTAAATAATTTGGAGGATTCATTCTTTCAACTATTTTATATCCCATAGGAACTGTGTTTGAGGGAAAGGAATATAAAACATTTGTTTGTTTACCATTATTATAAGAACCAGTTATACAATCGCAATGAATATTTATTGTGTTTGTATTTATTATTTTTATAATATTTTCTGATGTTATATTCTCAACTACAAGTGTGATATAATGGTTTCGTGTAAATTCTAAAATTGTTCTAAAGAAACTATTATTTTGAAAATGAATTCCTATATTCTCTAAAGTCATTATACATTTTGAAGTTGGTAAATCCATTTTAATTTTAATGACTCCATTTGTTTTTTTAGAAAGTATATTATTTAAATCTTTTATCTCATAAGCTCCGGGTTCGATTGTTATTATAATCTTATCTGTAGATTTTGGGCTTATATAATAAAATATGTTATTATCTTTAGTTATATTAAAAATAGTATTATAAGCACAAAACCATAATAGTCCTAATTCATAATTTAAATTTTGATCTAATTTAATTGAATCTTGAAAGTTTATAGTAAAGTCTGATTCTTTTGAATTTATAGATAAAGTTCTTGAATATTTATCTGACATTATGTTTACCATTTTTTTTAAATTATCTTCCGGAAGGTTGCGAAGCTCCATTTTCATAGTATAGATTTTAAATCATTATAAATTTCTTGGATTAAGGAAGTGAAACCTTCTCCTTTGGATTTATTCAATCTATACAAAACATATAAGCTTAAAATACCACATATTTTAGTATTGTTAGGTTGAACTTGTAAAGAATTAAAAGTGTAGTCCTTCGAGAGATAGTCTTCAACTTCTTTAGTAGGTTTAATCCCAAAAGAATCAAAGTAGATAGATTTATTATATATACAAACCCAATGAGATCCTTTTTCATTTGAATTTTGATAATTTATAATGATATTCTTTGGAGTGTCTTCTTTCAGACTCGACAATTCATCATTCATTAATATTTTAATTTTTAAATTTAAATAATCTGCATAATCTTTTAAATCAAAATTTGTTTTTGCATTTATTCCAAATGTTTTTAAAAAATCTAATATTGAAGCCATTTTGTATTTTATAACTTCGTATATTTATTAAATTTATCTTTTGAAATTATTCCTTGTTTTAATAATTCTTTAGAAATCTTTAAAATATCAGAATCTAAATTATTATGTCCTGCTTTTTTAGCTGCTAATAGTTTTCTTAATTCAATAAAAAGATTGATTGGGTTTATCTCCTTACCCTTTCCCTCTCCCTGACCCTGGCCCTGACCTTCTGTAACAATATAACCCCTTTCATATTTATTTAAATATTTCTTTAAATCTTGAATATGTTTTGCTTTAGAACTACCGCGCACTAATCTTATTAAATTTAAATATTTTTCAATTTCCAGAAGATTATCTGAAGGATATCCACAAAGTAATTTATAAAAATCATCTGTAAATTCAAAGTCTAAATATTCATTATTATAAACATTTTGTGAATGAATGTGTGATTTATTTTCTGGAGTTGTATACAAAGTAAAGTTTTGTTTATTAATTGTTATTATTTGATATCCTTCAGAATTAATATGAAATGTGGGTTTTAATTGAATTACTTAAACCCTCTCTAATTTTAGGATCAATTTTAAGAGGTTTTGTTTTTAAAAACATTTCTTCTTCTTTCACATCAGAGGTTCTTCTACGTTTTCTTTGATTTCTTTCTTCTTTATCCTTTTCTTCTTTATCTTTTTCCTTCCACTCTAATTCTTTTTGTTGTTTTTTATCAAACTCTAACTCTTTAGGTTTTAATCCCTCTATAGCTTTAATTGTTGGCTCTTGTTGTTGTGTTATTACATCATTTAATATTCTAGATTCAGTATTTTGAATTAAATCTTTTTTATTATATTTATCTTGTTCAGATTGTAATTTTTTTAAAAGTGCTAATCTTTCTTCATATACCATTTTAATGGTATTAAAAATCAATCATTTTGGTTCGAATGGTTTTAAATATAATCCTTTACCATTTTTAGTTTTACAAAGACATCCATTCTTTAAAGATTTACATATTTTTTTTAAATCTTCTTTATCTTTTGAAGATAAAGATTCAGATGTAGAAATTTGATTTTTTAAAAAATCATTTAAACCTCTACCTTTATAAGGATCAAGATAGAGACCCTTTCCCTGAGACTTTTGCAGACTCCCCTCATATGGATTAAGATAGAGACTCTTTCCAACGGACACTCCCCCTTTAGCTTGCCCTACCTTTTTCATTGAATCGATTTCAGTTTGTAGTTTTTCTTTTTCTAGGTCTGTCTTTTGAGATTCTTTAGCTTTTTGAACTGTAGTTGCAATTCCTCCAGCTATTCCAGCAGCACCTGATAGTCCGGCAATGATTGCAGGTATTAAAGCAGCTAATGGAAGAAAGCCCCCCTGACCCTCTCCTTCCTTTAGTCTTTCTTTAACTTGTTCTTTTACATGTTTTCCAATAAAATATTTTTTACCAGAGATTACTACTGATTTATTTTCATTTGAATTTATTAATTCTTGCAAAGATTCCTCTGTAGGGTTTTGTGTTGTCATTTTATAATAAATAAAAATGGATACTTGGAAACCAATTTTAAATAGACATAAATCTAAATTTAATAATAAAGTATTTCCTGATAATTTTAGATGCTTAATTATTGGATCTTCTGGATGTGGAAAGAATGTTCTTCTTCTGAGAATGTTATTAGAAGATGGTTTTTTTGGATTATAATAATTTAATCTTTTATTCTACAACCATTAACCAACCGGAATTACAACTTTTGAAATGTGGATTTGAAAATAAATTAACTAAAAAAGCTATAATTGATATTTTTAAAAATCAACATACATATCCTGAAGAAGTTTTTCAACCTTGTGATATGGTTGATTGGTACAAGGAAAAGATTTTAGAATCAGATGGACAAAGTCCTCTATATATTAATAAAAATGATTATGTTTCTGATAATGAGTCTGGGAGGGGGCAAGCAATCCAGATCTTATTCTCTAATAAACCTGAAGATGTTTTACATTGTGATTTACTTCCTAAAGATAAAAAGAATCTAGTTATATTTGATGATGTTGTTAACATGAAAAATCAAGAGATTCAAAAGAGTTACTTTACACGAGGTAGACATAATAATTGTAATGTTATTTATATATCTCAAACATATTATGCTTTAGATAAAAACTCTATAAGAAATAATTCTAATTGTTTTATATTTTTTAAATTAGACAAGCGTGATAAGAATATGATTTATAATGATTTATTTTCAAATGTTGAACCTGATAAGAATATGTTTGATATGTTTGTTGATAATCATTGGAAAGAAAAATATAATTATATTTATTTGGATAGAGAAGAAGCTGAAATATGGAAAAGTTTGTTTTAGAGCTTGTCGATTTAGAAATCTGTTTTCTGTAGTTCATTATTATAAAATCTACCTAATATTTTTTCATTATTTAAATCAATGATGCTATATGTTATTGGAATTGTATAATGTATTTTATTTATAATAAAAATTTCATTTGTCCATTTTGCTGTGAATCCTTTTTCAAATTTATTTTTATATTTAAATATTCTTACGCGGTCACCAATTTTAAATTTTGGTTTTTCAATAACATCATTTTCAATATTTACCACTTTAATGGTTTCAGGATTCAAGGAAGCATTTAAAGGTGTTGATTTTATAGAACTATGTACATCATTATTATATTCATTTACAATCTTTTGTAACAATTCATTGTTCCATTTTTGTTTTCCAATAGCAGTAAAATATTTCCACATTTTATTTTTTAATGTTCTATTTAATCTTTCAACTACAACTGCTTTTCCTTCGTTTTCTGTTGAATATAATTTAATATCATTTTCATTTAAAAACTTTGTAAAAACTTTGTTATAAAATTCTGTTCCTTTATCACACCATAAAAATTTGGAATTCTTTGATATTCTTCAAATATATTTTCAAATGCTTCTGTAATAGAATATCCTGTTTTATTTTCTAAACACCTTGCAAAGGCAAATCTTGTATATAAATCTATTACAGTTAAAATTATTTTATATTTTTCAAGGTCTGATGATTTGGTTGGCATAAAGACTAAATCAGCAGACCATGTTTGATCTTTTTCATGTACTTGAACTTTTAAATATTTTTTATTTTTTCTAAATTCATGGTGTAATTCGTTGGCATATTTTATTTGTGATTCTGTTGGGGTTAATAAACTAGTCTTGGATGCACTCTCGAGGTGTTGTTCAGGGGGGTGATTCTCAATCTCTGCTTGTTCAATAATCTTTTTATTAGCAACATCTTTTGCTTTTCTAGGAAGTCCTGCACCTATGAAAATCTTACCTTTCATTGCTAATTTAACTAGAGCTCTTTGAATCTTTTCCTTGCTTGATGGATTTTGAATATTATTTAAATCATGTATTAAATTAACATCTGCAATGTGTCTATCTCTAAGATCTTCTGAGTTGTAAGCAATATCATGTTTTAAAGCTGCTTGATCAATTCTATTTATTGGTTCTTCTCCTTGTTTAGGATTATTATTTTCATCTAATCTAATATCTAATCTTGTTCCTGGTCCAGTATAGTTGTGATGGAATAAATGTCTTTCACCTGGATATTTTTCAGTAGTAAAAGGTTTCAAGATTCTGGATGTTGTTTTTGAAGATTGTAGGTCGCCTCCTATATGTTTTTTAGTTTTGAGATGACTTGCTTTGTGATGTCTTGTAACTTGACAATTACAACTTTCACATGTCCAATATTTACTCATTTTAAAAAGTTTTTATGAGGGAATCTACTTATGAGGGAATCTACTTATGAGGAATCACCTCGTACATTTTCAATAATTGAAATCTTTCCACCATATAATTTCATTTCTATTTTCTTTTCTTCTAATATTAATGTATATACTTTAGCTTTAAAATTAGAATCCTTTGTTATATGAAGTGTAACATCAACATTATTTATAGCTAGGCGATCATCTTGGTCTGATACATTTATAAAAAATATAGAATATAAATTTTTGAAATCTTCTAAACTTAATTGCGGTTCAATTTTAAATCATAACATGTTTCAATATAATTTAGATATGGGAATATGTTTTCATTATTTTCAATATTAAATTCCATTCTATTTATTGGATAATAAGAACTATTTAATTGAATTTGAATTGTTTTTATATTATCATCTCCAATCTTTTGAATAAATAGATTGTTATTTTTTTGGAAAGATGAATCTGTTTCTTTGAATCCAATCAAGATATATCTTGGTCGGTATGCTAATTTGCTACCTTTATAGAATATGTTGAACCCTCTGTCATACTAAATTCACTACAGATTCTATTTAAATAATTTACATTTATAGATTTGTTGGAATTTAATCTTTCAAGGAGTTTGATTTCAGAATGTGGATTTAATGTCCATTCAGGTATATGCAATTCAAGTGTTGATAATTTTAATTTAGCTTTTGTATCTGCAGCTCCATAGAACAATCTTTTATCACCTTCTAGTCTATTACAGATGAGTTCTATAAAAACATTATGGAGCACCCGGTTATAGTTTTGAAGGAATCCGAACAAGTGTTTTAATTCAAAATAACCTTCAAATTTTTTCAACTTATAAAGTTCAGCTCTTTTATAGTAACCAAGGTTTACATCTAAACCATCTTTATCTAAATCCCCTTTATTAACATCAGGAATCCAACCTGTTAATTCACCATATTCATTTTTATAATCACAACCAGTTAAAATAAAATTTAACATTGTAGAATATACTCCTGGATGTAAAACAGTTTCAATTTCTGATGATCCTAGTTTTAATCTCATGTTGTTGAATAAATTTGGAAAGAAATTATTTTCTAGGGTTATATCTTTGTTTGCTTCAATTTCTAATTCAATTTTATAATATAATTTGGCATTACAAATATCTATTGGGTTTGATGTTTGAAGAGATTGAAAAACTATATCACCCCTACGATTTAAGTTTGCTATAGATCCTGAAGTTGGAGAGATTTTTAAAATATCGATTTTTTTTATTTCATGAGTAAATTCTTTATTATAATCAAGATTTAATTTATTTTTTTCTTGAATTTTAAGATTTATATTATTCATTTTTATAATAAAAATTTAAAAAATGATAAAAATCCGAACTCCGATAGCGCAGTGGGAATAGACTGGCATTGTGGTTCAAATGCTAGTGGTTCAAATCACGTCTGAGGTTAGTTTTTTTTCAACATAAAATAATATTAAAAATTTGAAAATAATATTGAAAATGGTGTGGGTATCTTAGATTTATATTTTATTTTATTTATTTTTATTTTATTTTATTTATTTTATTAATTAATTATTTTTAAACATAAATATGAAAAAAAAAATATTGAAACGGGTGATGGTGGCGAACCGGTAATTATCGCCACCAGTCTTTCGAACACCCCCGGATCGATTCTATAATGTGCACATTTATTTCTTGGTTGTTTTCGGACCTCTTTCGGATTCACTTTCGAATTCATTTGTACTTTCGAGCAGCACACTTAAAACGCCGATGAAATCGTATTTGAGCGAGAAGCGAATAATAAGGTGTGCTGCTATTATCGGATTGATTCTGATTATGGGCCTGGCCAGCTTGTATATTGGAAGATATTCGATAAACGAAAGAGGTTGAATAAAAAAAAATGATCCGGATCAAAAAAAAACTGTTGAGAGGACAGTGGAAAAACAAAAAAAAAAAAAATACCACTGTCCTCTCAGAGCAGTTTTACTATTTTCATTAAATTTTTTATTCTATAAAAGTATAGATTTTAGGGCGTTTTTTTAATAGTTTAAGTGAAATGGAGGCATGAAAGCTTGGGGGGTTGTGTTGGTTAGGGATATATACACACTACTAACAATGGTTAAATAATTTGGAATATAACTTTCCCATTTCTCCAACAATTCCAAATCTCACATAACACGGTTTAGAATAACAAGGAACCTAATAACTGCATTCTTCGGGGGAAGCCTGTATTACATCAATCGAAAGTTACTTTTGCTTTTAAACCAAACGTTTATTAATTTAATTAATTGAAATAATATTTCTGTTGGACACTTTTAATTGACAAACATATATAACAATTCATGATAATATAAACAAAATAATTTTGTTACACTATTTCGTCTTCTAGTTAGCTTTGCAACGAATTTACTTTACATCTCATCCAAGAAAAAGATAAAAGATTATATAAATCATTGACGGAGAATGTGAAACACAGACACTGGAAAAAGTAATCAGATATGACAAGAACAAAGGGAGAATTGTCTTTCATTTTATTGATTAAATTAATATTACCAGCATTCAGTAAAACAAAATAACAAATGCCATGTGAGAGATTAAATAGAATTAAACTCTTTTTAATTAAGTCGAGAAGTCTTTTATTTTAGCAATTCGTCAGTCTAAAATCGTTTTTTCATACACAAGCATAATACATCCGCATTCCGTTTGTTTGAATGAAAGAAAGGGAAATTAGAAGAAAATTATATATTTTATTTAATATATTTAATATGAATTGCGATATTTAACATTAGTTTATTTAGTATTGTATATTTAAAAAACATTATCACATTTCTGGAACAAATTTTAATTAAAATATAAATTTTATTATTAATATAAATAAATAATTATATCGAATATTGGAGTGTTTGGGAAATTCGTCGCGATAAATTTCCCATTTGTTTAAAACATGTTTAATATATCAATTTTGATTGGTGCTTTAGATTTATTACTAACATTTTGTTGGGTTGAAATAAAAAAACAATAGTCGGCATCTCTGATTCCTTGTGTTCTTTCATAATAAACAAACAACAATCCAAAGTATATTACAAATTTGTACAAGATTTTATCACTAAATAATATTTATATTCACATTAGATGATATTTTTGTTTGTGTTTCTCCAATTATGAAATTTTCTTTTTAAATTTTGTGTCATAATTTATTTTATCATATCCAATTGCCAGTTTTTTCCTTATTTTCTATCTTAACCTAAAATCCGATTTTTGATGTTGTTTCTTTATTTATACTTGAATAACCTTTATAAATAATCTTTACAAATCTTCCATTTGACAATTGCTTCTAAAAAAATCCCTCTGAAAAGTAGTGAGAAGTTAGCCATCTGACACAGTTGCTTCTGATTGACTGAATAAAACGCATGACTCATCCAAATGATAACTCATTCGAGGCGTCATGAGTGGCAGACATTTTGGTATGAGTAAACTATGGTGCAATAAGTTTTCGTTGAGATATAACAAATACAATGAATCATTGAAAAAAGTTCTTTGTGTGCCCGGTCAAAAAAGAATTGTTTAATGATCGGAATTGTGTAACTTTATTTTTGTCTTTTTTGATTAAGTTTTTTATGTATGTACGTTTAAAAGATTTTCTAAGTCCATTTAATAAATAATCTTCTGACAGTTTTTCTAGATTAAGACAAAGACTCCCTGACGCAAAATAATTTTGGAAAAGGAATAGAAAAAAATTCTATGTTAAAAATACTCAGAAAAATCTTTGAAAAAATGAGTTTTTGCAGTAGGGTGGGATTGTTTTGATATTATTGTTTCAAATTGTTATAATTGATTCAAATTTCATATAATTGTTTAAGCTTTCAAGTCATTTTCTTAATTAATATTTTGTTAATTAAAAAAGTTACATTTAAAAAGCATTTACTGAAAAATATTTATTTTTATTTAAAACAAATCAAAAATTAGTATTATTTATTACAACAGATTGTTTCTTCATGATTTATTCTACTTGAATGTCATTTTCAGAATTTATTGGTTTGACCAGAGTGTAACATTTATTTAGGTAAACTTTGTTTAATAAATAAATTATTTAAACAAAAAGATTTCTCAAATAACTTTGTGAGGATCTACTTTATTTTCTTAATTATAACATTATATAACTTTTTTTCAATTTTCACCAATGATTTCTTTTCAATTGATATTGTATTTATTAAAAAGCTTGACTATGAATCAAATTCGTGACTATCAAAAAAACATCGATATATTTACTGATTCATAGTCGTTTTTTAATAAATACAATGTCAATTATAACAGTATTTGATGCGCGGAAAATCCTTTAAAATTATAATTAACCTATTATAAGTCTTATATTTACCGTACTCTTTGATTGTAAGGAAAGGATTTTCCTTTTCCAGGGTTAACAGCAGACAATTTTTACTGATAGAGAAAATATTAACAAATAGACTTTTGGACTAAAATGATATTTTTCAGGATAAATTTGTGATGAGAAACAAACTTGCAATTTCCAAAGACAATCAAAGAAAATGCCAGACCAGTTCAAATGCTACAAAATGTATTTTTATATTGATAAATTCAGTCAAAATTTGTAAAGCTTTATATATATATATTGCATTTATTACAACATTTGCTATTAGTTTCTAGAAATAATTGAATAAAATAATTTAAATTAGTGACTTAGCCACTTTGTGCCCTTGAAATGCTTGGAGAATTGGCCATGTCAAAACGTATATCCAACTCACACCCAACTCCCATCACTTGTAAGTCAGTGCATACTTTTCTATCTGCTAATCAAAACGGTTCTAGAACGATTATAAATGTAAAATAGCAGTTACATGTCGAATTTTGTACTACCAAAATATTATTTAGAATCTAAATTTTAGATAGGTTCTCAACCAGTGATATTTTTATCCTTAGGGGTAGAGAAAAAGACAAAAATCGAAACTAAAGTGAAAATAGTTGATGAACAGTGACATTTATGATAGGATTACGTATCTTCGCTGTTGAAATATTAAAATTATTTTCATTTATTTAAGTATTCTTTGTTCTTACAAAATATCATAACTTCGACAAATTCAAAGCCTTACATAGCAAAATTATGAAAATATTAACAAGCCCAAATCTCCCAGATAAACTATTGAACTTGTATATTGATTCTAATTAATTAAATAATCATTGATCTTCATAACTATTATTTTTAGATATACGGACAGAATTGCATAACTATTTTTACCGAACCCCGCCACATTGACGAATACATCAAAATGTGATTTTTAAGTTGGTTAGAAAAAAACAAATATTACAATAATGACACAATTTTTAACTTATATTTATATTATCTTTATTTTTAATCACGTAATATGAAATCCATCAAATATACGGGTTTTGTAAATTTATTTTATTCTGATTATATGGCAATCATAAAATTTCAAAATATGTATCAAAAGTTACAATCTAAGGAACATATTCATCATTATTGGTTTTATCAATCTCTTCATAAGCAAATCGAGTAGATTTGAGCAGCATCGATGTTTCCATTTCTATTGGATGATCGAATTATACATTTTTGTACCGATTGTATTTGGCGTTTTTGAGAATTTGCTTCACAATTCATTTCATCGAATACGACTCCTATTTTCGTATTTTTTGAATATTCAATTGAAACCTAGCAGTCTTTGTTATCTAAGTGTAATTATTGATTTGTTCTAGGCATATCCATTGACTTGACGTTCTGTGATCCGACGACAAGTAGACATCAGCAGTAGATTTACAAAATTTATCATTTGTATTAAACATTCGATATATAGGTGAGGCGGTTCATTTGTTACAAATTGTTACAAAGCAAGAATTTTGAGTACGTGTTTTCTTTAGTTTAGAAAAAAGGTAATATATAATGATAATATTTAAACAACGTTATTTTTGTTTATTTCATCAATAATGCATATGTAATTTTAATTTAAATAATTAAAAAAACTTAATAAAATTAAATAAAATTAAATGTGCATATTTCAAGCATTACAATATCCTTGTTAAGGAAAAATAAAAACAAAAATATATTTTATTTATTTCATTTCAATAACTTGTAGCAATTTACTGTTTTAGGTATTAAACTAAATAAATAAAATACAATTTATTTATTTATATTTAAAAAAATATTTGGCTAATCAGAGAGTTTATTTTGATTGGATGTAAATTTAAATTAACAAAATTTATTAAATCAATAATTACTTAAATGTAATTAATAAGTTTGTAATTCCCGAGAATTTGTTGACCCAATAACTGGAAAGATAAAATTTAACTTGTAAGTGTTTTTATTCATGATCACAATTTAGTGGCTATTGTTTTAATTAATTCAAAGTTTTTTGCATAAATTTCACGATTTAAACAATTTTTTTTTAATTTAAATTTTAACTTTTAAAAATAAAGTTTTTTTTTATTTTTTTTCAATTAACCAATAAAATATTGATCACATCGATCATTTAAAATTTGGAAATTTGATCGGATAATTTTGCTATTTATTAATTTTCTATCAGTAAAACACTGATGAAGTTTACATATATTTTTNCTTTACAAACTAGACATCTAATTTAATAATTGTTTTAATGAAATTACAAAATATCAATATTATACATCTTTTTTTGATGATATTTTATATTTAATTTTGCAGATTTTATTTATAAATTAATTTCAAATAAAATTTTACTCCAAATCATTTTGCTGTTTTGGTAAAATGGAATAAAAAACAATTTGTTTTAATGGATTTTATTTTCAATTTGAGTATTTTTGCATTGTCTAATTATGAGATATATTTTGGAAAATATAATTGCCGCTTTTA
>CAUHTR010007878.1:0-45076 GCA_959609185.1 Schmidtea polychroa
TCTTCCTTTGCAGTCGTAGTAGGATTAATAGTTTTAATAGTGAATTTATCTAAAGAACCTGATAGCTGTTGTCGAGCGTCTTCTCGCTGAAGTCTATTTTTCTTATTTTGCGCGCCTGATAATTTTGATTTTTTTCCGATTCCAGACATCTAAGAATTTTAAGTAAATTTATTATACATTGTAATTATTTAATATTGTTATTTAATATATAATTAGTTATTTAATATTGTAAATTATACTTATGTTGAAATTTTATAATGAATGCCTGATGAAAATCAATAAATATTTGATTTACGCAGAAGACAAATGCAGTGGCGGTCTTGACTAGACGTAAATTTGCGTAAACTTGACTAAACGTAAACTTGACTAGACGTAAATGTGAAATGCCGCGCGTCGCGGTGACGCCTTTATCGAACGAAGTTGAGCGATCTACACCGATCGCATCGCACGAAGTCACGAGCGCGCTTTCATAGCGTGGTAGAATAAGGTATACGTTGCGCCCGCGTTTCCAGTATCTCTCTAATAAATCCATATTTGTCACTTTTTCTTTTTTATCATTTAATTTTTTTATATTTAATTTTAATTTTTAATTATTTAGTGAGGTGGCGCCTGCCGGCGCCTTTTTCACTCGGCGCCCTTGTGCGGGGCACAATATGAACAATCGTACGCGGCGGCCCTGTATATATATATATATATATATATATAGGTTTTGAGACGCCTTGTCATTTTATCGAGGGTAGGCCGCAATGGCAAACGAATAAATAGATAAATTAATAGATATTAAAATGGATATACAGTAAAATCGCATTTAGTGGAAACAGCGTGAGGTTAACACAACTTATGAAATATGGAAAATAGAGTATTTTGCTTCATACGAAATGTTTTTATTAGCATCATAGAACATTATGTATTCTTCAAAACATTCAAACTGCTTGTGCCCAATGTCCTATTGTTAGAGCAATCCCAAAAATACTTTGAAACTATTTATACACACCTTGTGTTGTGCTTTATTCTCGATTTGCAGGTTATCCGTGGATTTAAAATAAAAACTTTGGGACGTTTTATTTTCGAATTCTGGACGTTTCCAGGTCAATTGTAGATGGAAATAATGGAATTGATTTGATTGATTACAAGTACTACAGCTATTAATACAAAATAAGCTTAGCAGTCGTGCCGATACAACTCACTCTTGTTTGAACTTTAAACCTCTTGGTAAAGTACCAACGTTGTTTAGTGGCAAGTATCATCAGAGTAAATTAAAGTATGTGGTTCTCGATATGGGGACAAAATCACAATTAAAACTACCCGAACTTACCAACTTTAAAGTCCATAGTTCTCGAATTTTAAATTCTGAAAACATGAAATTTTTGCAGCTTATTCACATTATAGTATCTACTTCAATGCAACTATTTTCAGCTCCTAACATCGTTTTTTTCCAAGATTTGATTTAATTAAAGTTTGAGGTGTATGCAGTGTATGTTTATCACAAATACCAATATAATAAATGTATTAAAAGTTTGGTATGGCTGAAATTAAAAGGCATCTCAACTTTATTGTTGGATTGTTGAAAAACAATAATTTTATTTCATTACTCAGACGGGTTTCCTTATCATTGAGTTTCATCTCTTGCAGCACTCTTGCAATTTTTATATAGATCATTTATATTTCTATTTTTCTGATTATCCATTAGTTAATTTGTGGATATTCTTTATTATTATTATTATTATTATTATTATTATTATTATTATTATTATTATTATTATTATTATTATTATTATTATTATTATTATTATTATTATTATTTATTATTATTATTATTATTATTATTATTATATTATTAAATGATGATTTCTTGGTAGCAGCATTTATTATTTCAAACATAAAATGATAATTTAAGCCTTTTGCTGCAAATAATGTATTTAATGTATTTAATCTTATAGATTGACAAGGACTATCTTATTATCGAAAATTCTTTCATTAAATACATTATTTGCAGCAAAAGGCTTAAATTATCATTTTATTAGTTTTATTATTATTATTATTATTATTATTATTATTATTATTATTATTATTATTATTATTATTATTATTATTATTATTATTATTATTATGTCAATAAAATATACAGGTAAATAATAATAATTAAATCGTTCTTTCTTTCAGCGAAATAAATCCGTGTTGAATATTGCTGATAATTAATGTAAATTCTTGAATTTTTATACAAATCTTTATTTATTTTTTCATAATTTTTCATTTCTGACACTTCATTTGTTAAATCAGAAATACGAATTTTAATTACATTCTTGTCAAAAATTGAGTTAAAAAATATTTATGTAATCTTTTGTTTCGTAATTGCCTATTTGTTTAGACTACTTTTTGCGTATTTTTTTTGTTAATTTTATGACTAGAAAGAATTTTTCAAATATTATTTCATTGCATTAATTTTATTTATTTATCATACTAATAATTATTTTTGTTAAAAATACTGTAATAAGAGCTAAATTAATAATTAAATAATTAAATAAATATTACATTGCTAAATACTTATTATTAAAATAACAATAACTAATAAATGAGAATCGTTCTCTAGAATACCTTTCAACTTCATAAATTATATTTATTAAAACAATATGACAGACGTAATATTTAAACAAACTAAGTATTCAAATAATCACTATAACTATCAAAATGGGGTTTTTTTAAATTTCAACAGTAATTTCAAATATTTAATAAAACAAAAATTTATATTCTTGTCGAGCTTCAATTTTATTCCAGATAGAAATAAAAAATAGATTGTATAAGTAAATACTGCTCAATTTTACCGAGGGAAATTCTTAATGTTATTAGATTGGAAAACAATTTTAGACACTTTGACACGTTTCCCAGTGATCATGTCAGGATGTAAAATATTAATTCGACTTCCTGTTAATCTTCATTCTTACTCTCTTGCCTTTACATAAATGTTGATGTTTCGGAATTTTAGAAAAATTTTAACTTAACTTAATTTTATAAGAAAGCACCACTCGAACATTTGGTTTACGATATATTTATAGTTTTAATGTCATAATCAGGTAGGATGGAAAAATATTACAAATGGAAATGGAAATTTTAAAGTAATTGGAGAATATTAAAACTTGTTTCTTACGTGTGAAATTGTTGACATAAAATATAAAATAAAAGGTCTCAAATTCAGATGGTTTGTTTAAATAATACACTAATTAGATATTCCATAAATTATTTTTGGATTTTGTATGAAATCTATTTTATATTTGGTTTAGTTATTATGGAATAAAATAATTTAACCTTAAGTGGCTATGACAGATATATACGTCATCAATATATGCATTACAAAAAGCATAAGACGAATAAAAATATATCATAAATATTACTTTTGTTAACATAATATCTTAATAAATATCATCCAATAAGATATTATATTTTTTGTAACACTATGCCCACTATATACGCTAGCGGATAACAAAACTCACCGCTGAGGAGCGCATTTTGTTTGACGAAATAAAGCACTTAAGAAGTTAAATGTAATTGAAACTAATAATCCAGCAAAGAAACTGGCTGTTTATGTAAATGTTATTTAATAATTTCTTTTTATTACCTATAAGTATAATAGTTTTTATTTAATTAGTTAAGTGCTTGATGATGATATCTGAGTTTTCGAAATATATTACAAAAATTATTTTAATATACCATGTTACTTTATTTATATGAAAAATTTACCATTGTTTTTTATTAGCTTGAAATATTTTTTTGTTGGTGGCGCCTACATTCAAGAATATACATATGCCAAAATTTATAGTGTTTATGGGTATAACTTCATTATATTTGAATGGGCTTTGATTTTTCTTAAATTTATTTGGGAATTAAAAATGTATTACAGTCGTTTAAATTGAAGAATCCTTGTAGTTGCTAGAAACCTTAAAACGATACCTTATGCATACCTTTAGAGCATTTGACTAATAATTATTTACTAATGAATACACTCGATCTGTTTTTCAGTATTCTCTTTAGGAACTTAGTATGAATATGAAAATAAGAAAATGGTGCAAGTAGGTAAAAGGGGTTTCCATCGTTATATAATGAAAATGAGCTATCAAGCAGTAACGAATTGAAAGAATGAGATAGGAATAATAATATTCCCTATAAAATATAAAAAACAAGTTTCGTGTCCGAATTTTTTGCAACACAAAAAAGATAGCGTCGACAGACATGACATGCAGGTTTAATGTTTAAACAATATTAATTGCCAGGAGGAACTTGTACTGTGATGACTTGATGAGATTCACATCAACCTTTGAGATTCTGTGTTAGAAATGTTATATATGTTACAGAATTTCATTCACGTAAGATATAGAATACTGAATTGTAGTAAATATGAAAAAAATTCAAAAACCGGAAATATATCAAAATATACAAAGAGTGACCAAGCCTAAATTTAATAATTTTTTCTTCTGTCTTGTTCGTATTTATTAAATATTTTCCAATAATACTAAAAAATTATTTTAAAATATTATTTAATTAAAATTAATAATTTAATTAATGAATATCAAAACTAAAAATGAAACTAAAAAAAATTTATAAGATTCACTTGATAATGTCTATTCCTTGTCGTATTTCACAGTGAAACTTTTGTCGTCTGTATATATTGACATACATGAATAAAAACATGATTTTCCAGTTTTTCTAATTAAATCTAATTCCCAAGGAGCGCTTTCTACTCAATTGCTGATAGAAAAAATAATCCAAGAAGCAAATAAAGATCTCTAAGTAAATTAAAAACTCTAACTATAAATAAATTATTTTATCGTTTATCGCTATTTATAAAATTTGATATCTTGTATATATTTATTTCATATTCAATTATATTTCACTGAAAAGACCGAATCAAATCAAGTCATCACTAATTCACAGTGATTGGTCCTGCGATTTTATCATCACTTAGTCAAACACAACATTTTTAGCTTGTTCTTCTACATCGATAACAATGTATAATTCACAGTCAAACTCATTTACAGAAATAGCAATGACAACTTTATTGACTACCGAATCATTAAATATATGCACATATTATTTTCCTGATTCAAACAAACAATATGGTATTTTGTGAACTAAATATTTCAAAGCTCAATAACTCATGGTGGAAACGACATTACGAGGAGAAAATAATTATTAACATATAAAAATTTGAAATTGAAAAAGCTACGTAAATTTCATGAATCCAAAAGCATATTTCCAATTGTAAATTATATCTAGCATTACCACAAAATGATGATAATATTCTAAGCAATTTTCAATGTTCTAGAAATGGTTGCGTCAACTTGGAATAATACTAACACGTTTCAAATTATAACGAAAAGCTTATAAAACAAAAGATGTATTTCATTTTATAATCTTCATATTTTTAACCCTTTTCTCGTCAACGTAGACTTCATTCCTCTCCAAATAACATAATAATTTTCAACCACAGTGGCCCCTCCATGGTCAATAAGTTTAATTTGACCACTTTTTAATAGAGTCCGATGATACTAGAAACGGCTGTACGTTTATTTTCATACCAACAAAAAATTTCTGTCTATGTTAATGCCTCAACATATTTTTGCACTTTCTGATTCACTTCTTGCCGTGTTAATTTTCAGTTGGTCGTGGTTTAAAATTTTGATACCATGTTTTATTTTGTCAATATATTAATTTTGAGTCTTAAACTTTTAATTTTTATTCAATGTATAATTCATAATAATTTTAATATAATAATTTTAATAATAATTTTAAAATAAGCTCTATAATAATTTTAAAATCCCCATAGCTGATAGTAATAAAAGTAATAATAATAATAATAATAATAATAATAATAATAATAATAATAATAATAATAATAATAATAATAATAATAATAATAATAATAATAATAATAATAATAATAATAATAATAATAGTAATGATAGCTAAATAATTTATTTTGTGTTCACTTTTGATATATTTTTTAAATATTCATAGTATTATAAGAACTTTTTTCAAATTTCACCTCTGATTTCTTTTCAATGGACATTGTATTTATTAAAAAGTTTGACTATGAATCAGTTAATATATCGATATTTTTTGATATTCACGAATTTTCGGTACTGCCTTTTTCCAGGGACTTTGATCCAAAGTCAAGCTTTTTAATAAATAAATAGTCATACTGAATATTTTTTTTATTACTTTTTTATGTTTTTAATTGTTAAAAAATTTATTAGTTTTACTTCGAAATTAAAAATTATATTTTTTAAAATTTTCATGTCTCAAATATTGATTTATTGTACTATTTATCTAAATTTCTACAAGAAAAAATAAAGAAAAACTCAAATAAATTAATATTACCACAAAAATTATATGAAATTCAAACGAACCAAATTTAAATATTTCATTTTATTTTCAATAAAATTTCTAGTCGAGTTCATTTGTATGGAATCTGAATATCCCACACCCCCTCAATTGTCATTGTTTGTCTTTGAATACTATAAGCTAATTAACGTTATAATATAAATAAAACTTATTTTTCGTCTTATCAATTCGTGTTTCAGTTAATTAAGTATTCCAAAAATGGGTAAAATTAAAATTAAAAAACTTTATGTTTCAAGAAATTTCGTGATAATATTTTTAAATAACTTTTTATTTCAGAAAAATTAAAGAGAAATTTAGATTGATTTTAGAAATCCATTTAAAAATTTTAATAAATTCTAAAATATGAAAAATTGAGTTTAAAATTTCACTGACAAAAATTAAAATGAAATATTTTCCTAAAATAATAAAAAATCTTTATTAAATAAATTTTTAAAAAATATTTAAAATATTTAAAATATTTTTTAATAATTAAACAAATACATTAATAATTTTAATAATTAAAATAAATACATGTAACTTCAATATTATCTTATACATCTTATACATTATCTTATATATCTTTATAATTTTCTTAAAAAAATGCTTTATGATGTTGTTTTTAAGAAGTCCGTAAAAGGTGTAAATTCAAAAAATACAAATTAATTAATTAATCATTTACCTCATCAGTCATTGGGCAATACAAACCAAAATCCATTTTTGACAAGAAATAAATAAAAAGTTTACAAGAAAAGGATCAATTAGGGTTATCTTATTAAGTTGATATAATTTTATCAAATGAAACTGAAGGAACATGTTTTTGAACTACAGTGATTGATGGGAACCGGGAGTATATTTGGGTCTTAGCTTTTAGCTTATAACTTTCAAAATAAAATCCAGTAATAATTAATTCAACCAGTTGTTCACAAGCATACGAAGTTCATAAAGTTCCTTCAGATCGCCAATATTTCACAATACATCTGACGTCGTTAAATAAACAAATCATTAATATTGACAAAACTGTTATGTAAACATTATTGCCAGGCAAAATTCAGGTCCATCTTGCTATGACAAACGAAATGGTAAATTATGATCACAAGTCAATCTGGTCACTGCTATTTGAAGGTCCACCATGTCAATCATGATTAATATAAATGTTTGTCTTTTTTCACAACACATTCGGTAATATTGACTATTTAATATTTTTTTCTATCAGTTTTCATTCTGTCTCATGGGTTTGTAAAAAATTGTCCCATTTCTGCCCTAAAGTTCCTTAATAAATCATGACTATTATCTATAAAAAATCCAATTTTATATATAGTAACACAAATATTTGAAAAATAATTTTATATATGACATAATAATTGAAAAGGGACTGACTATAGAAAACTAGTCAATAGCATGACGTATACTATTTACGCCGGTCTGTATTTTTCAACTTTGAAATTTTTATCTCATGAAATGAGGTCAACCAATGGTAAATTGACTCACTGATTTCATATTTGTTAACAGTTTGTTGTATTTATAAAACCTACTCAATTTTTTAAAAACTCTTTAGAAAATCTTTTTAGAAAGTAGTTTGTTTTTACATCGACAATATCGCTTTTTTAGAAATCAGAATCAGTAATATATTGAAATGTTGATAAAGATTAAGGGATATGAGGACCTATGCCAAAATATAACAGTGAATCATTCATATCTGAAATATTTAATAAAGTAAATCGTTAAATTAAAATATTTTTATATTTTTAACAAAATTAGTTAAATAAAAATTCAGAAGAAAGTTAAATTGACTTATAGTCTACATAGTGACAACAGTCGCTTATGAAAATGCTATACCTCCATTAAGCTCAAAATCACACTACTAAAAGAATAACCCCAATAGACATAATACTAAAAGACAAAGTTCAAAATCAGTAATATAAACACGTTTCCATTTCATAAACAACATCACGTCGAATATAATCTAAAGTCTCTTCTATAACATAAACTAACCATCTAAACTTCATCACTTCTGAACCCTTAAAAATTCAACTTCAAAAAACTTCAAAAATAACTGGAAAAAAGTAAAAGTTGGTTAACTATTTGTAATAATAACACTCAAAATCTCTTTGTAAATTTTCTCCGACAAATTATCCAATAATTTCTTCTTCCAGGCACCGCAACAATCCGATTTCCCATATAATTGTATAATTATTTCGTTAATTGTTTCATTAATTCTTTGTAGCAAAAACCGGCTCAAGTTCTATCCAAATGAATAAATGCGAACGCTGAATCAAGCTTGCGAATCAAGATGAATTTACTTTTTCAAGTAATTATTCTATTTTATCTTGTGATTTATCGATATAGCGGTGTAGAAAGGGCTAATTGAGCACATGAATAAATAATAGAATTATTTAATTAATTAAATTTTAAAATGTAATAAATAAATTTATAAAGTGCTGTTTGAATGCTGGTTAGTGCATAAATGGTAACAAGTGATACCTATTATGTAAGTATATTTGAATTTCATTGGATGCATGATTAAGTATGCATTAAAATATCAATTATTGATTTAATTATAAAAATATAATTTTCTAAATTATTTTCAACAATATCAATTCGTTTTATTTTTTATCAGTAAGGAAGTAAATAAAAATGATATTTAAATCACACATTGAATTCTTTTAAAATAAAATTTGATTAACAATTTATAAATAATTGAATAAACATGTCAACAATTTAATTATTAGAAAGCTCCAGTCAAACACATTTAATGATACATTTGTACAGTTTTCCTATTCTTATCAGGGGGAATAGAAAAATCTATAGATAATAAACAAATATAAGATTTAATAAACAAATTAGAAACTTTTATTATTTTAAAAGTTTCAAATAAATTTAAATAATTTATTATTTTCTAAATTAATCTATCTTTTTTAAATTATTTAAAAAGATTTTTTAAAATGGTATTTTATTTATGAGCATTTTTATTTCACCAATCAATCCCTTTAAATTTGATTAAAAATTCATAAAACGAAATTATTTAACTTAATAAATTAACCATTTTATATATTTGAAAACGACAGCAATATGTATTTATTATTAAAAAGCTTGAAGACTATGAATCAGTAAATATATCGATGTTTTAGATATATTTACTGATTCATAGTCTTCAAGCTTTGTAATAATAAATAGAAAATAGAAAATAGAAAAGAAATAAGTGGTAAAATTTGAAAAAAAAGTTATTATAAAATAATATATACAGTCGATTCCACTTAATTGGGACACATCGGGACTTGGGCATTTTGTCCCAATTAAGGGTATTTCACATTTTTTAAATTGATTGATTTGGTTTTGTCAACTACTAAGACCATTAACCAGTAATACTACACATAAAATTAAACAATGCATATTTTTTTCAATAATTCTATTTTATAAACTCTTGGAAACTGTAAATTACATATAGGTAATATAAATTATCATATAAATTACAAATAAACTATTAAGAAAAAAAAATTTCCTAATTAAAATAACAAATGGGTAGGTACATACAATTTAATTCAATGCAAAAATGAGTCAAGTGTAGCCTGTCTTTTGTTTTTGTAACATTTCACTTGTACAAATTCAGCACTGATATTCAGTGCGGATGTAGGGCTCCCTTCATTTCCTTCCTGCATAAAATAACGCTGTAACACGGCCATACATTTTTTTGCCTCCTGGTTAGTCACAGGCACAGGTGACTCATCATCATCATCGTCATCTTAGTCTAATATTTCATGTTTTGATTTAATATCTTCTACAATTGAATCCTCACAGTATTCATTATCATTGTAACATGGTAAATTGTTATCTATTGTTGAAAATTCTTCATAGTTAATAATAGCAAACTTGCAACGTATCCTCATTTTCTTCATTGCTTAATTTCGTAAATATCTAAGGGTTTAAAGCCGCAATTAATAAAACAGTTCTGTATTGTGGTGGTTTTTATAGTTCTCCAACTGTCAGCGACAAACTGTATTGCTTGTAAAAGGGAAATTTTTGAACTAATCTCTCTGGCTGTTGTGGAACTTGTTAATAAATTTTCATCAATGGATTCTAATATGGAATTTACCAAATTTTCGTGATGAAAAGTCTTAAAATTTTTTATTACTCCCATGTCCATTGGTTGCACTAACGATGTGGTATTAGGAGGAAGAAATTCCAGCTGTATATTTTGTAGATTGTCTAAATGAGGGTGTGTCGCACAATTGTCAACAAGCAGCAAAATTTTTCTATGTTTAATTTGTAAATTTTGGTCCCAACTAGTAAGCCAATTTCAAAAAATTTCAGAAGTCATCCATGCATTTTTGTTTGCATGGTACTCCACTGGTAAACCCTCCATTCTTAACCCCTTAAAGCATCGAGGTCTAGCACTTTTTCCTATGATCAGTAGCTTTCGTTTGTCAGTACCTGACATATTTGTACAGCATAACACAGTAATGCGGTCCATTGCCTTTTTATAACCCGACAGTGCAATGTGTTTATAGCATAAGGAACCATCTGGCGTAGCCACGATAAAATAGGCCGGTTTCATCAGCATTGTAAATGTTATCAGCAAAATAATTCTCTAAAAAAGTAGGAATTTTCGTAGTTTTTCACTGTTCGGCACTTTCGATGTTGGCACTGGCCTTTTCACCGTGCGCTTTTTAAAATTTAATATTGTGTCTTGCTTTCCATCGCGATAACCAACCATCAGTTGCTTTGAAATCGTTACGGTCCAGTTATTTTAGCTAACTCCTCTGACTTCGCTTTCAATATTGGGCCGTTGATATTTACGCCTCTGCCACTAACAATAGAAAACCATTGATCTAGTGCTTCTTCGACGTCTGGATCCTTCCCCTCATGTTCCTGCTTGTCCTTCTTGTGATACCAATTCTTCACGCAGTTGAATTTCTTGTAGTAAGACACGCGATATGGTAGACTTTGGTAAACCAGTTATCTCAGCGAGACGATGATAACTTGTATTAAGTGGCTGGCTTTTTATTTTATCTAGCAAAGCAATTTTACTGGAAAGTGTCAAATCATTTCTTGGCATTTTGGCAAGGGTCAAATTTTTGAAAAATAAAATTGACAAAAAATAAGTTCACGCACTGTTCACGCGCGAGGTGTATTGGTAATTGAATAAGATCGGCGCGGCTTGGCGCCACGCCAATCAGCTGTGAGACAACGCATCATATCAAATTCTTTGTACATATTTTTTCTTGAGAATATGAGTAACATAATATGTGCTGTGATCTTAAATTTACTGTCCCAATTAAGCGGAATGTTGTCCCAATTAAACATATAAATTTACTATTGGTTTCTTGATTTGGTTTCGGTTATTTGAGATTTGTCCCTATTAAGCGGAATCGACTGTATAATATTTTTTTTCAAATTATTCACAACACACAAAAACAGTTCTACTAGCTACAGATTCGTAAATATAAGAAAAAATATTTACACAATATTTATATCCAATGGGTTTCTCATATTGAAAAGAAGCAATTTCCATTTTAAACCTTGAGAAGAATATTGGTGCTAAAGAGGAATTCATAGAAACTCCACCTAAACCCTAACCTTAACCCTAACCCACACATTTCCACTAGTTGAGACCACATTGATCATCTTTTCATCAAAATGTGTCTACTTAATTAAAAATATTTATTATTTAATAAAAAAACTTATTAATTAATAATGGATATTTAAACAAATCTGACCCCAACACGTCAAAATTACAAATATATTTTAATTAAAATTATTTAATTAAAAATCATTAATTATTTTTTTTTTCAAATTTCATGTTTTTTTATTCTCATTTAAAATTTCATTTATTTTCATTACGACTATAGATCAAAATTTATTTTTCCTATGCAATCCAAATTTTCTGCACTGCCTTATCATTTGATTAAGTGTCACCTAAAAAATGCATTGCCGAAAATTTGTGTTGTGAAATAATTGAAATTAAAAAAAAATGTAAATTAGAAAAAATTATTAGAAAACTTCTCGTAACTGGAAATGAAATTCATAATTTATCAGCGCAAACGTGAAATGCCAAATAAAAATCTCCTTTCAATCGTAATTTCGATGGAAAGAATTCTAGAGATTCTCCGCGAGAAATAAGTGAATAAGAGAGCAACATGCAGAATCCAATTAATTGAACTGGCAGTGAATAATTTATCAATTCCGAATAACTATCTGAAAGTAGCCAAAATTTTCATGGACCGCAGCATGACATTTTTACTTGTAAATTTCACCATTGAAAAATCATTCCATGGAAAACTTTGCCAGTCAGCCGAATCCAGCTCGCTGATTGGTCAATTTAAGAATGAATTGAAAATCAACAGTTTATCATTAATTATATTTATTAATTATAATCAAAATGGATTATTTGTCTTTCTGTGATTGTTTAAAATCAATTGTCACAAATTTATTGACTATTTCATGGATTTAATCACATTCAAATTGCTAATCTGCATGTGCACTTTTGATTCCAGTCAATCAGTAGAGTCAATTCCTTGTCGAAGCCCACACGGCCACTAGAAATGGAAACAGCTGCCATCGAACAATAAAATTCGAAATTCTATTCATCAATCTTTCTCTCTCTTTCCCTCTCTCCCTCTCCCTCTCTCTTGTTTTCTCAAACAAAAAATTTTCAATTTTTTCCTAGTTTGAATTCGTACCTAATTTAAACGACCTTGAAGTTTGCGATAGACACTAAAAGAAAGATTTAATTAAAAAGAAATTAATTAATTTCGATAATGTCGATTTACAATTCAAGCAATTGCACGTTCTATCTCCAACTGGCGTCGAATAACAATATTAACGCTCTTCAAGTTCCGTTCTACTGCGTCAAGTTCTCATTTGAGTTTGAAATGTTTCTGATCGTGATCTTTACGGTATTCGTTGTGGGAACCGCGGGAGGAAACTTATTGGTAATAATGTCAGTGGCCATTGTGAAAAAATTGCAGACTCCATCAAATTTTTTAATAGTCAACTTGGCTTGTAGTGATTTTCTCGTGTCAATTCTCGTACTGCCTGGAGCAATACATCAAATAATTAATCGCAGCCGATGGCCTTTTTCCGAGATTCTTTGCGATGTGTTTATTTCATTTGATGTAATTCTTTGCACATCAAGCATTTTAAATCTTTGCGCAATATCTATTGATCGGTATCTTGTCATAACTCGCCCGTTGCAGTATGCAGTCAATCGGACCCCGGCGAGAATAGGCTTGATGATTGCAATCAGTTGGATAGCGTCTGCTTTGATTAGTATTCCACCGTTGTTCGGCTGGAAAGAGACATTTATTCCCGGACAGTGTAGTTACAGTGAAAATTTACTTTATCAGATTTACGCAACATTTGGAGCTTTCTACATACCTCTTTTAGTGATGTTAATTTTGTATGGTAGGATATTTAAATTAGCGAGAGTATTAGCTCAAAACGATGCAAAAATGAAAATTGGAATTTCACCGAACTCGTCAGACAGAGAGCATCAACCTAATCTAAGAATTGTAGATAGTCACTTATATAGTAAACCGAATGGACAAACAAGCCTTTCCCTATATTCAGGATCTTTAGTGAGTATAACAAAATCCACAAACTTTTCAGAATCTTCACAACATAAGCTTAACAATCGAAATCGTGCAAAACTCAAATCGTCGACTGAAACCAAAGCTATAACGACTCTCGGTGTCATCATGGGCTGCTTCACAATTTGTTGGCTCCCATTTTTTATAATCCAGGTCAGTGGATATTATATGTTTTTATACCTATAATAATAGTTTGAAACTATTAACATAATGTCTCTTGGGTCAGTTGACATAATTGTTTTGTTGTATAAGCATAATTGTATACAAACGCCATACAACGCATGCTAGCAATAATAAAAAATATATTTTAAAATAATTTATATTTCAAGAATATTGATAATTCACTAAACAATTGAATGGTGGTTAATGAATTTATCCTTTAGAAGACCAAAGGTTTTCAAGACCCATCGGTCCGTATGCCACTACTTAATTGTAACGCCAATTGACTGTAATCCCAGGAACCGTTGGGGCCTTAGCATATTTTTAGACTGGCTTTGTAAAGGACGATTGGTCTTCGAAAGGTTAAGTAAATACCCCGCGTTGAATTTAACGCTGTCAATTCCCACAATGAAATTAGTTTTCGAAATAATTTTAAAATAAAATATAATAGTGAAATTTAATTTTGAGATCCAAGAATCTCATTCACTGGAAATAATATGAAACCGAATCGCCGAGAATAATATTAATTTCCTGGACTATCTAGAACGAACATGTTATCTATCCACGTTCTCACCAAGACTACCTTTCGTAAACATCGTAGAAATTCAAAGAAATACAAAACCGAAGAACAAAAATCAAATGATACTCACATGTAAGTAAATACAACGCCTCTTATAATGTCAATAAAAATATTATATTTTTTCTAATTTCCTTTTATAAATTTTGTTAGTTTTTTCTAATTTAATTTCTTTGATTAGAGATTTGTATTATATAAGAAAGTGATAAAAATAATAAAATTAAAAAAAAACCACTCATTTAAACAAAAATTAAATTTAAAAAAATCTGGAATATTTACCTTGGTAATGAATTCATTTTTTTACTTACCTAAAAGTTGTCAACGGAAAGGATTAACCAATATTAGCGAGCCAATATTGGTTAACCCCTTTACCGGTAGACCCGAGTTAACTCATTTTATAAATTTGAAAGCGTACTGCAGCACGGTAGACCCGAGTATACTCGGCTAAACGTAAACACGTCGTTCTAGGTCATTTAGAAACATCAAACCATAATAACCATGCACTCTACTACAACTCTAGCCCTGCTGAGGGCAAGAATGTATGGCAGGGCTAAACAAAATAAAAAATTATACAAAAAACATTTCCCATGAAATCTCAGAAAACGTTTCAAACCTCAATGTAGCTGTATTACCCCATCGCTATAGGCTAAATCATCACAACAACTATTATTATGCTGTTCTAGTGTGTCAGATAAATAAAATTGAAGACAATACAAAAAAATTCTTACAAAAGGTTGCAAAACAATTGTTCATCTTATTCAGTACTTTGTTATCCGCTACTCATTACTTTACAACAATACTAAAAACTGCTTTATTTATTATTAATTAGTTAACTGTTATTCGTTATTAGTTGTTCGTTATTGTTGATAAAGATGTTTGAAAAATAATTAGAAGATTAATTTTTTTATAGCCGCAAATAAAGTTGCCAATTAAGGGTCAATTTCAGAAAAAGAAGTTGACGGTAAAGGGGTTAATCCTTTCAGTTGACGACTTTTAGGTCAGTAAAAAGTAGGATTCATTAATTTTAAGATTTTAGTAAATAAAGACTGTATGAATAATTTAGGCATGTCTGGTTCTAAAATGTTATTAATATTAATTTTATTAATTTGGATTAATATTAAAATAATTTTGGATGTTAATTACTAACAGAAATTTAAAACTTTGATGATTTTTTAATTTTGTATAAAAAAAAGTTTTATTTTAAATAATCATTTATTTTATGAATAAAAGTTAAAATAATAAAAACTTCATTATTTATTAGAATAATCATCATATCTATAGTTTATCTTTTATACTTGAAGATGAAAATGAGTCTGTCAAAACATATTATAAATAATAATAATTATAAATTATTATTTTTTATTGTCAACTATTTCTATATTAGTTTTATTATCCCTAATTTATTAATATTTGCAACAATAAGAAAAATATTTTTTATTAAAAAAAAAAAATGACATAATTTTAATTGTTATACATTTATTCATTTTTAGCGCTTGAACACTCAATGGGGATTTTTGCTTGTTTTCAATATTTAGACATCTTTTCCAATAAAAAAATTAAACAAAATACGAATTCAGTAAAAAACTGGAGGGGTATAGATTTTTTCCTCTAATTTTAGATATATGTTTTGTATGAAAAATATATCTAAATATTAAAAACAAACAAGATGTTTCTTTTTCAAAAAAAAGACAAAACTTTTGACATTCCATTAACCCCCCCATTGTGTGTTCAGGGGTTAATGGAATGCCAAAAGTTTTATCTTTTTTTTGAAAAAGAAACATCGTTAAACTAGATTGATCACTTATTCCATTTCTTATATTGTTTCTTATCAAATCCATCTCTGAAAATAATGACTCACAAGTATATGTAGAGAAGAAATAGATCTTATAACAGTCACTATTTTCTTTTAAACATGTAAATATTTAATTTTCATTATTTTTTTTTGCATTCTTTTTTATGGTTCAATTTACATAAAGAATGAGTGATAAATTAGACAACAACAAATAATACAGGGATCCTTCAGTTGCTTTTCACCATTACTGAGAAACCTAAATGTAACTTGTCTTCCATTTTGTAAAAAAATACATAAAAGTATATTTCTTATTTGTATTTCTTTGCATTAATTGAAATAAAATAGTTGTTAAAAGTATCATGCAATAATCCATCGATTCTCAACCTGGGGTGCGGCGTTACTACAAGGGGCACGCGAGTATATTTAAAAACAAAATTAAAACTTTGTTGAAGGTTAATTTAAAGAAATTGTATAATTAAAAAATTTATATAATAGAGCTGAGAGGGGGCCCAGGCCAATAAAAAATATGGGGCCTCTGGTTTGAATAAAAAAAAAACAAATTTACATAGTTCTTTTATTATTTTTAATTTATTTAAAAAGTATGAAATTAATAATTAAATTACAAATAAGCTTTTCGAGCTTTAGTTGTAGCAAAATCTTTTATAATAGTTGAAAAATCAATATTTCGTGCAATATCTGAATTTATATGTAAAATGGCTAGCCCATTCAACCGTTCTTGGCTCATTGCCGATCTGTTAAAATTTTTAACCCTTTTCAACACACTGAAACTGCGTTCCGCTGAAGCAACGGAGGCAGGTAGACTTAAAAATATTCTTAAAGCTGTTGATATATTTGGAAACAATCCAATTAGGTTTTTTTCTAAAATGTTTAGCAGCAACTTAGCTGGAGATGATTCTATATCAAAGTTTACTTCAAAAATATTTTTTAAAAATATTATTTCATCACATATTTCATTTGAAATTTCCTTTGGATATTTTAAGTGCATATTTTTTGCTCTCGATTTTATTTCCTCATCTGATGAAGTTTGAAAAGTCCAAAGGAATCCAAAAGTCTGGCAAATTTTGCGTAAAGACTCAAAGCGACGTGTCAAGTCTGAAATAACCGAATCAATAATGTATATAAAACATTAACTCTATAATGTTCTTCAGCATCAAACTGTGACCTAATATGACGAGTTAATTGAAAATCAGTTGAAATTTTGGAAAGTACGGCAATCTCTTTTGAACTTAAGAGTAATCTGCCTCACTCTTCACGCATTATCTTCATCCTTGCAATAAGATTGTTAATATTTTCCATTTCTACGTCAAGTGTTGCATTGCGTGCTTAAATAATTAAAGTAGTTTGTTGCAATAACGTTAATATTTCAAGCCATATTGTTGTCAACACAATGCATTCGAATGTATCCAAATATTGAAAAATTGACTGAAGTTCGGTACGTGCGTGCGGTGGAAGGTTTAGTGACTTACACTCCTCTAAAGTAGCCAGAATATTTGACTGATTATTGTAAATTGGTTTAACAGCATCAATTCGAGCAGACCATCTTGTCTTTGATATTGTGTGAAGTGACACAGCTAAATATTTCTTTAAAATCTCCCACTTTCTAGGACTGCTGCTAAAAAAATTATACATCTGTTGAATTCTCCCAAAATATGTAACTGCTTCTTTACATGATTCAGCAGAGTCAACTCCAACAACATTAAGAGTATGATTTCCACAACTGGAAAAAATGCAATTCGGATTACGCTCAAGCAGCACAGCTTGCACACCGTTATACTGTCCTGCCATATTAGCACCATTATCATATTCTTGCCCAAAGCATAAATTAAAATCAAGGACAAAATTTTCAAGAATTTCAATAATTCGTGTAGCGATTTCGATTCCTCTTTTTTGTGTAAATGATTCAAATGTAATAAATCTTTCCTCAATTGAATACGATGCATTATTTATTATTTTTACATAACGAATTACAAGACACGTTTGTTCTTGGTGTGAGCAGTCTGGTGTCGCATCCACAATAATAGAAAAATATTTAGAATCAAGAATTTCTTCAATAATTTTTCTTTGCACAAATTTTCCACAAATCTGAATGAATTCATTTTGAATTCTTGATGATAAATAATGAACTTGAAGACGTTTGTGCTTGTCTTGTGACTCACGAACACTTTTTACATGTTCGTATAAAACTGGATCATACTTACTGAGCAATTCTATGATACCTAAAAAGTTTCTATTCCGCGAATTTCCAATATTCTCATTAGAACCAAATAATGCCAAACCACGCTCACTTAGGAAAAATATAACATCCAAAATTCTGTGAAGAACTTTCTGCCAATTACTTGACTCACAGTTTAGTTGTTTCAGTAGAGATGATCCTAATGACGACTTTAATAATGCAGATCTACTTGCTGATTTCCAATGGACATAATTTTTTTTATGAATAATTGAATTTTCATGTGCGGGTACGCGATCTTTCAATTTCCTCCATCCTCTTAAAATATCTCATCCTGATTGGCTACCGAGAACTGATGCATAAAATTTCGTATCTTGTAGGAAGCACGGAAAACAAAATAATGATTTTTTTGAATTGCTCCAGCATAGCCAATCTCTGTTGCAAATTTCTCCATTCGCTAAAACCTTCTTCGTCAGACGATATGGAAATTTATTGTTTTCAGCATCATTTGGGATGTTTTCAGGTATTTTAAAATGTTCAATTTTCAAAAAATCTTCCATTTGCATTATATTTTTCTTGTTAAGTAAGGCGACGTCATCGTTGAAAACAGGTATTGAAGTTGTTGCTTCAATTCCTTGAATATTGGGTAGATTAGATGACACGTAATTTTCTTCCATGTTTGTATCATCAACAATTATCTGTAATGGTGACAAAGAATCTTCTATTTGTTCTGAAGTTATATTTTCAACCACCGAAATTTGAGTATCAACATCAGCAATAACATTTGCCATTTGTGAAATAGCATGAGTAGTTTCATTTTCAGGATTGACTGTTTGATTGATAATCTGTGCAGTGATGTTTTTTTTATTAAAGAATTTCGTTAATCGTGGCAGACTTTGCTTGGCTTGTTCTTGTTCTTTTTTTGTCGTCTCTTGCTTGCGCCACTCGGATATGTTCTTTTCATTATATTCCTAAAATTAATTACTTATGAATTAAATAGAACTATTTTTAATATTAACTCCATTTAAACTTACAGATTACAAATATCACTAAACAATAAAAAAAATACTAATTTTATAATCACTAAAATTTATAGAACCAAAAGCTATACTCAATAGGAAAATTAAAATTGTACTGAATAGGAAATATAGTTAAATTTTTAATAATTGAAAATTAAATATTCTTTTTTATGCAATTGGCCTACTACGTTAAAATTTTTTGAATTTTCAGAGTTCAACATATTCTTTTTATGCAATTGGCCTACTACGTAAAAAAGTTTTATACATACATATAACAATAACTTGAAATTTTTACTATAACTTTTGTATCGTTATATTTTATAAATCTTTGGTTAAAATAAAATAAATTAATACTCAAAATAATATTTCAACTTAATTTTTCCGCACCTACTGTGACCAAATTAGGAAATAAATAGAGGCCCTTTCACAACTCGGGGCCTGAGCCAAATGGCCCTCATGGCCCACCCTCTGTTATGGCCTGTATATATATATATATATATTTAAAATAAAAATACAGTTCATAATTACATATTACCAAAAAATAATTTATTATATTTATTATTTAAGTTTATTAGTATGAAACAAATACCAGTTAAATATGTTATGTTATTAATTAATGACTTCATTGAGCCTGTTTCTCATTGCAAAGTTTTTGAAATGAAGGAGTAATACCAGATATGGATACCCTAAGTTCTTTTTCTATATTTAGCTGTGATCTGTATCCGGTTTCGCAAAGACAAGATATTGAAAACGGTAAAAGTATTTACAAAGGTCTTCGTTTTAATGTCGCAAAATCATCATCAAAACGGGGGGGGGGGGCGAGAATATTTACGTTGGTAAACTGGGTTGAATAACAGAAAGTTTGAGAAACGCTGAAATAATCCATATAATTTATAATGATAGACTAGTTATAAGTTTATTTGGCTCTCATCAGCAGCATGTAAGAACTTGATCTCAAATAACCACAGCAGAGTTTGTTTTAATCATCCCATAATGACAAAACCGGTTGGATTTCTAATGGGAAATATATTAAGAGAAAATTGTTAAATAATTAATTTTCAAAAATATCTTTTGTTTCTATCATTAACCATCAAATAAATAAAATAAATTGTTTTAATTTGAAAAAAAATAATTAAAGTGCACAAAAACGAATATCACAACATTCAATAAAGAAAGATTTTTTTTTCAAAATTGATTGATCACATTTGTTTTAGTTTTTGTTTTTATTGATGAAAATGGTGAATTTTTCCTTCCCCATCGATTGATTATCGATTTGAATATGCATAAATAATTAATAAATTTTATTCTATTAAAACAAATTGGGAATATTCTGTCAAAAATTATTAATCCATTTGGAAAATGAAATAGTAAATATGAGAGTTGTTCAGGAGATGCAATATTGGCTCGTTGTAATTTATTGTTTAAATGAATGGATCGATTGCAATGAATTGATCTGTAAAAGATGTTTGTTTATATGAGTGGGAAATATTTTTAACATATTAACAAATTTTATAATTTCAGATTGGCATTGAAATTGAATGTGCTTTAATCCATTGATTCCTCAATATTACTGACAATGTTCAATTTTTATTTTTATTTCCTAACTATTATTTATTTTAAACAATTTTAAACGAATAAATTGATTTTCAGTATAAATAAACAAAAACTTAAGATTTTTAATATATTCAATTTACCAGTCAGGATTATTTAGTGAATCATTCTACCATATGATATTCGTTTACATTGAAGGTGAGTTCTTTGACTACTATATAAGACATAGGTGGCCACACTTTTAGGTTTCAGGAGCGATTATTTGATAAAAATGTTGATGGCAGTTGACTGATATTGAAGTTTAAAGTTTTGTGATAAGACAATAAATAAAACTATTGTTATGGTGCATTCAGTCAGTCAGTCAAATTATTAGGATAACCCTCGCTCCCCATATAAAGTGAGAACTATACAGTGATTTATATAAATTTAAGGGGAAAATAATTCAATTTTAATCTTCGAAAGATTTTACATAAAAATATCACCTTTGATATTCTTAGAAAAAAGCTTTAATTTCAATTTTTAATTTTACTGAATTAGTGAAGTATCAACTATGGCACTTACAGGTTATCACACGTCTAGTCAAATAAGAGTGGTAGATTCATTACTACTAAAACCGCTTACTTAATATATTAAATCTTGTCCATTTTGGCCTAAAGGTTTTGTGTAAACTATTTAGTTTTTAGGTTTTTAACCTTTTGTATACCTACTTTATTGAAACAGTTAAAGTCAATGTGTTCATCATGATCTTTCTGTTGTTAGCAATATTTAAAGAAAAATATTATTACGTGAAGGAAATAGCCTTCTAAAGAGCCTTCATAATTTCTTCTATTTTAAAATCTTTTCAGAATTAAGATTGTCATTTTGTTTACTATGAAATTGAAGTTATTAGTTGCTAATTTATTTTAATACATTTCTTTTAATTGATTAAATAAATATGAATGTCTAATTTCTATGCACGTTTGATCAAGTTTTTACTATAAGAATCACATATGCCGTGTTCATTAATCTCTCTTACTTATCATTGAGCACAACAGAAATTCTAGTACCTTTGAAGGGTTTTGAAGTTATTCAACGAATATTTGTTCAACCTTTTCAAGAGGAAGTACCAAGAAAAATCAAGAAAACCACACACATGAAAACTCAGATTTAAACTTAGATAAACAATTAGTAAAGAATTATATATAAATTAGTTGAAAATATAAACACAGAACAAAATCCAAATTGAAAGACAATAATCAAAACAAAAAGAAAAGAAAGACAATTAATTTTTCGTCTGATAAAAATATAAAATCTTCCTATCAATGAATGCAATTATGAGACAGTTAGGTAAGCTGAGCTCATTTTTCTCCTTAAAGCGTTAATTAACAACTATTTCAATGTTTATAATAATAATAATAATAATAATAATAATAATAATAATAATAATAATAATAATAATAATAATAATAATAATAATAATAATAATAATAATAATAATAATAATAATAATAATAATAATAATAATAATAATAATAATAATAATAATAATAATAATTTATAACAGAAACATGTTACTGATTTAAATATTCAAAACGCCACGCAAACATTACTTATACTATATATTTAGACAGGCTCATTGTCATCATCAGGCTGAAATGAAAAAAAACTAAAGATTTTAAATTTCTTATTTGAACAAAATTATAAAAAATCTTAAAAATAATAGACCAAATTAATTATTAATTTAAAAAATTATTTACTTAAAAAATTAATTTTAAATTGAAACACTCATTCAATAATTTTAAAATTTAAAAAAACACTTATTAGATTTAATAATTTTTAAACAACCATAAATAACATTATTTTTGCTTACAAATACATCATTATATATATATATATATATATATATATATATATATATATATATATATATATATATATATATATACTAATTTTTATTTCCTTGCTGTGCTCATTATGTTTAATCAATCCCTTCAGTTGACAGTGATCAAGAACTTGAGTACGGAGATGACGAATGGTCATTCCTATTTATATTGCATTGCACTCATAACATTTAAATTAATAAACAAAATTTGAACACGATCTAAGCAGGATTTGAAATTTACTAACAAATAGAAATTATGAACAATACGACACAACTTATTGTGTATTCTACTTCATAAGGATGTCTCAACGTTCAGTGGTTTGTAATTTGTTTTGTATAATAATAATAGTAATAGTAATAATAATAATAATAATAATAATAATAATAATAATAATAATAATAATAATAATAATAATAATAATAATAATAATAATAATAATAAATAATTATAATGATAACAATTAATAATAATAATGCAAAATTGTTTTAGTATAAAGATGTGTGATCAAGTATTCAAGCTCTATATTTCATAATTATTTACTTATTATTTTCACTGCTTTTGTTACCGATGTCATTTGATACCTTCCTCAACTAATAAATAAATATTTGATTGTGTACCTTAATTCCAATTGTCGATATTCATTTGGAAAATCATTTTAGTCCCGCCATCTTAAAAATAATAAATCTTTATTTTAAAAATAAAATTGTCTTTTAATATTTCTTTGAATAATACCTAATACCAGGAAACACTTGTACAAAAATGATGGGCCTTTAAAATTAAATATTATTTTAACGCTTTAGCTCAGTGTTGTCCAAACTTTTTTGAGCCACGGCACACTTGGCTGAATTAAAAATTTTCGCGGCACACCTAAATTTTTTTTTGCTTTATTTGCAATTTTTTATTGCACTTTTACTAATCTTTTAATAAGAAATGAAAAACTTATAAACTAAAATATATTATTATTTAATATTTAAGATTCTAAATAAACATAATTAAGTTTCTTACGTATTTTAGATAGTCAATATTTCTAGTAAGAAATATAAATATGATTGTAAACAAATAAATTTCGCACACTAATTGACTGATTAACATTTAAATTTGAAATAACTGTTAAAATATCCACAATTCAATTTCCTTTTATTAAGTTGTTTGGAAAAACAAGGTTTTTTTGACTTTTTTTAAAAAACATTTCACGGCACGCCTGGGCACCCGCCACGGCACACAGTTTGGACAACACTGCTTTAGCTTGTTTTAATTTATTTTCACAATGCCTGAAGCATTATGAGAGCCAAATAAAACAAAAATTTATTTATGAAAATCCAAAAAATTATATTTAATTGTATATTTTTAAACCAATATTTATTATCTTATCTATTATAATTAGTAGTTAACAGACGGTTGCATTGAGGTTTAGATAAATAATAATAAAATAAATAATAATAATAATTATAATAATAATAATAATAATAAACTTCATTCACTGAAAAATTTCTGAAATAAGAATGAAATGTTGTCGATTTCAATATTTTTCTAATTACCAATACCAATTACATTTCATTTAATTGTATATTAATAATTAGTTAATAACATTATTTGCATTCACATATTCATCCATTCATTATTCTATACAGACACATCTCCACACACATACACTGACACACACTCACAATACACACCGCGTTACATTGGATAAAAATTTTATTGAGTGTGTTGACAGGATTTACATAAAAAGTAAAATGAGTTATAACTTCCAACAAATTATTGCCAAGATTTTATAAGAAATTATGGAAATTTCACATTTAAATTTTTTTATGTGGATTTTAATTACAGTGATCCATATATTTGATGAAGCATGATGAAGTAATTTATATTTTGAAACATTTTTTGAAGTTAAACAAATATTTGACAGTTATCTTGACATTAGAAGTTTTTATTAAATTCCTTCTTTACAGCAATATAGGAAACCAACAATAACTGCTAATTTATATTAAAAATAGCATTTTTATTAGTCTATCATTTCCCATTTAACTTTATTTTTAATTATTTTATATATATTTTTTTCTAAGAATATCTCTATTTATTTTAAAAAACTTTCATTTAAAATTTTCGTTTATTTTTAGGTTATGTTTAGACCAGCGTTTCCCAAAGTGGGTTCCATGGACTGATAACAGGGGTTCCGCGAAGTTTTTTCAAAGTGAAACCACAGTTTTTTTAATTATATTGTTTTAAAATACGCATTAAAAATACGAATTTAAAATTAGTTTTAATAATATTGATAAAAAGATAAGTTATTTTTTCAATTTTTGAAAATAATCGTATGAGTATTTTTTTATTATCGATAAATTTTGTGAATAATTCTGTAATACTATAGCTCAGTGATGTCCAAACTACGGCCGAGGGCCAAATCTGGCCCGCCAGCTTCAATTCTTTGGCCCTCGAAGCGTTTAATAAATCATGTAATTTTATACAAAAATTTAATTTTTTTTCAAAACTTAATCAACGAAAAAAAAAATTTAAAATGAAAATTGCAAAAACGAATAACAGAAATAAAATATCAGATAATCATTTGTGGGATATTTTAATAATTGCAACGTCAAAAATAGAACCAAATATTACAAAACTGGCATCTTACATGCAAGCGCATCCATCGCACCACCACTAAATATATATATATATATAATATTTTGTATTGAATTTTTTACAAAACTGAATTACAAATTATTTAAAATTTAATTATTAATAAAATACACTTAATTTCCATCAATTGTATTACATATTTGGATTTATACTTTTTAATATGATTGAAAAAAAATTTTGGTGGCCCTCTGAATCATGTTAATTTCATTTTTTGGCCCAAGTAAAAATAAGTTTGGCCACCACTGCTATAGCTCATATTAATATTCTCGAAATTAAAATTCTAAGATTTTTGTAAATAGGGTTCCGTCAAAAATTTGAAATCAAAAAGGGTGCCGCGGTGAAAAAACTTTGGGAAACGCTGGTTTAGATTATATCAATGTCTAAAATTTGTGTTAAATAAAATACATTAATCTATATTTGAAAACTGAATGAAGATAAATGATGAAATATATTTGATTCGTTATCGTTGGTCATTATGACAACCAATAATATTTTGACTCAAAATCTTGCCGAAAGTTTGATCTTGGAATCAAGAAGATGGCAGAAAGATGTTAATAATAAAAAAGAGTCATTGGCAATTGAATAAATAATTATTTTGCTTACATTTTTACATAACAAAGTTTTTAAAAAAAATTCGTAATATTTTGTCTGTAATGAAAATAGGAAATTTAGAGTACTCTGTCGAGTAGAAGATTTATCTCGTCCATTAAATGGAATCTGCAATTTTCAAATCTGATGTAAAATTATTTCACTAGAAATTTGCAACAAGTTGTCATAGATATTTACACTAATTTGAGATTCCTTTGAATTCACAATATTTTTACTACATTTGTAACACTATTAAGTATTTTTCTACGTTTTCTTACTCTAAAACCATTAATGAAATGTGAAGTGATTATTGGGAGGAATATCTAAAAAGTGCTTTTGAATCCCAAACTGAGGGAAATACAATCTGAATGATCAAAATACATAAAAAGTGATATATTGAATGTACAATGTACGAAAATGTTTTATAAAAAATTTATTAATTATAAAAATATTTAAATTACTAGTGTTATACAATACTATTTACACAATAACTTTTATTGATATCTTTGACACATCATGAACTCTTGATGGCCCGTAAAGGTATATATCTAAACTATAACACCAGGGAAAGACTATTTGACATCAAGTTTCTGTTAAAAATTCTCTTTTTCAATATATCCTCGAAATATCTTCAAATTTGCAGATTCTATTTCATAAATTTAGATTTTCTTAAATAAATTGGCTCTTTTGTCTCGTGAATGCAAGTTAGGAAATATTTCTTTTCTCTAGGTTAATATGCCCTTCATCAACTGTTTGAATACCATCGATTATGATCGAATAGAAAGCGTTGTAATTTTTATTCCTTTTCTTTGATGTCAGTAATACAAAATTAACAATCTTTGAAATAAGTTTACTATTTTCTCCAATTTGAAATCAGTTAGGTAAACCTTTCAGTTTTCATTACTAATATACAGATCCAATCAAAAATGTTAAAAATTGCATAAATGACAGATTTACAAATTGCAGGCAATTTTTTTACTATATTATTATTATTATTATTATTATTATTATTATTATTGTTATTATTATTATTATTGTTATTATTATTATTATTATTATTATTATTATTATTATTATTATTATTATTATTATTATTATTATTAATACTAGGGGCTCCGCCCCTGTTCGCTTCGCTTCACCAACCCCGTTAGACCACTGGAAATAATAGCGGGAAAAAAATTAAAAAAAAAGAATAAGAAAATAATAATAAAAAATACCAAAAAAAAAATAATAACAATAAAAATAATAAAATAAAAATAAATAAATAATTAAAAACCAAAAAAAAATAATAATAAATAAAAAATTAAAAAAAAATAATAAAATTTTAAAAAAAGTAAAATTCGGATGGAGGGAACCTTTAGCTTTTTATATATAGAGAGATTATTATTATCATTAATATTATTATTATTATTATTATTATTATTATTATTATTATTATTATTATTATTATTATTATTATTATTATTATTATTATTATTATTATTATTATTATTATTATTATTATTATTATTATTATTATTATTATTATTATTATTTTATTTATTTCTATTTCCATTTTTAATTAAATTTCAATCATTTTAAATAGTATTTAAGTTAAAACAATTTAAATAATAGAATTAATCTAGGAAATCAGGGTAATAAATTGAACTACTACGAATTCAGGGGAAATAATTCCAAAATTAAAATCAACAGAAATAATTTAATTGTTTCTATTCTTCTACTCGACACAATTTACACAAACATTTTCATTTGTCTAGAGAGAATTTGTAAGTAAAAAGTTGAAATTCAGATCGGGGAAAATAATCGAATCAATTCATTTAATGGGAAATATGAAGTCAAATTTATATTTATGTGTTTTTTGCAATAATTTCCCTTTAGTATCGTTTGGAGATATTGGACATATATTTACAGAATAGTATATAAGTGGGAGGGGGCAGTTATTAACATAAACGGGGAAAGGTTTACTTTTGTCACCTTTATAATAAATTATATAAATATTAAATTTTCAAAAATAATAAAGGCTTTATATATATTATCATTGAAATATATAAAATTTATTTTCAAGGGAGTAAATAATTATTTATGTAACAATTATTTTTATAGTAAAACAAAAATAAAAGTTAACATTATTGTTTCAACAACCAATTTCTTTTCATTACTTCGACAGATACTTTCTAAAAGTTTGGCATATTTTGTATATTATTGCACAAATTTCATATAATAATTAGCTAGTTCTAGAAAGCTTTCATTTATTTAAACATTTTTATCTTTAAAAATCGCCATTCTTACATCTTTTTCACTATATATTTCGATAGCTTCACTACCATTATCAGGTTACCTACATTCACTAAGGATGAATACAATATTGATAATTTAGAAACAAATTATTAAATCTATAAATTTTTAAATTATAAATAATAATTTTAAATAATTATTTTCAAAAATAATTTTCAGCAAACATTATTTTTCACTTTTAAAAATTCTTTAATAAAAAAAATTTTATTTTAATTATTATTTTTAATTATTTAACATAACTATTATTCAATATACATCAACATACAAAAACTTAATTAAAAACATTCAACACGCAGTATTCACTGCATTCTGCACATTGATTTTAGGATTAAAAGTTCTTATCAATAATATTTCATATATCACACTCTCAAAACAATTATCAACATTTTTTGATAAGATTTTAAAATATAACATTCCTAATTCTCTCATACAAACTTTATTATGATCCTTAATATTGAACACTACCATAGGTCTTTTTTTGTTCTTGCACTAGAGTAAAAAGATGACGTGAAGTCTCTCCAATGTATGTGGCATTACACCCATTATATGTAAATTGATAAACGAGATCCGAACACAATCCAACAGGCGTATGAAATTTACTAACAAACATATTACGTACTTTGCACTATTTCGAAACAGAGACTTCCCGTCATCTCTGTACTCGAATGCAAGAACATATTAAGGTCTTTTAATTATACTAATGAGTTATTTATATATACACGGTGAAAATGAATCAAACGCATTTGATATTAAAAAGTAGGTGACAAGTATCATATTAAAATTCGATAATGATTCTAGTGATTCGTCAAAAACGAATAGGTCTTTAAGGGTTTTAGAATATTGTATAAGGTTAAAAAATATTAGTACTTCACAGCCCCTTTTTTGCTCCCCTACTTTCCATAGAGCCAGCTCAGCTCCCTTAATTCCCTACAATACCAATAAGTGGGCCGACGACCCCAGTTTGGGAACCTCTGATATAGTCAGAAAGAATGAATATAAACCAAATATTTTGATGATGTTTGACGAATTTTGATTAAATAATTTATTTTAATTACAGAATTTTTAAAAATAAAATGTTAAATATTTTTTAATATTTATATTTATTTAAATAATTTAATAGTTCTTTTATTTAAAAATAAATAAATATTTGCTCCCTACGAAACCGCTTAAATATTTCCCATATAACAATTCTCATTAATTATCAAAATTACATATTAAATGAAATTTTCCCAACATCAATTTAAAATATTAGTTAAGTACATTCAAAGAACAACAGTTTGAGCTAGCAAAAATTTGAAGCGTCACAATGAAGGTACCATTGAAAAAATAAGATAAATGAAACAATTTCGAATTTACCTGGGAATAATTTGTGGGATAACACTTATTAAATATTTTAATAGCTTTTTTTATTTAAATTTTAGGAAAAACATTAATATGAAATTAGTATTAAAATCAATTTTTTATATAAATTACAAAAGAATTAAAAATTTCTTTTAATATTCATTACGATTTGTAGATGTTGAATTGAATAACATAAAATGCTTTATTTCAATTTTTCTTTCATTTTCAAAAAAATTTATTTAATTTGAATTTATTAATCTAGTTTTATGCAAATGGAAAAAATGAAATTGGAAATTGTGACATTCAATGTGTTTTGACAGTGACCTAGTCATTTATTAATATCTGACTGTAATATCAGTGGCTTTTGATTCGGGATGGGATTGAGTTTCTTACATGGTATTGACAAGAGCGAAATAAACTCGCAATTAATCTGTTATATGAAATTGAAATTAATATCAAATACACTATATTTTAAGCAAATTAATACAACTTTAACTTACTGAAATTGAATAAATAAATGATTATATTATAAAAATATTTCTTTAAATATATCTATTGAAAAGAAAGAAAATTAAAAATGCTTATGTGAAAAATGGACCAAAATCACTTATAAAATATCCTTAGTTTAAAAGCTGTAATTTAAATTTGTTTGAAAACACTCTCAATTATATATATATATATATATATATATATATATATATATATATATATATATATATATATATATATATATATATATATATATATGTGTGTGTGCATATAAACATTCTGTTAAAAAAGAATTAAAAATTTAAAATCTGTTTGTTTGCCTGAAGCAGCAAAAATTCTCAAACTGTGAACTTGGCGTCATGAAATGTGCATTACCTGTCTATCTTTAATTTGAAGATTATTATCGCGTTACCAGTGCCAAATGCCATTCCCACCTTCAGCTATGAAACTTTGAAATAAAATAAAACCTTTATGGCAAATGGCATCAGCGCACCGAAATTGTAATTTACAGTCAAAATGTAATTGAATACAGTAGGAAATCTCGATGTATTATTACAGTTTAATTGATTCCGTTGCATATAACGATGCTCCGTTATCCTATGTTAACCTGAAATTTTCACGCATTAACAATTTTATATTCTTAGAGTGGATTTGCATTTAAAATTCTTTAATGTTCCACACACACACACATACACATTCTCAAAATTTGATTCAACTGTAGAAGCTCCTGGCTGAATGCAACCTTTAATTAATTGTAACTCAAGATTTTATTACAAATTATGGAAATTTCACATTTTCAATTATTTATGTGAATCTTAAATATCAAAATTATTTAAAAAAATGTAAGTTTTTTTAATTTTTAAATTTATTAAATAATTAAATAATTGTTATCGAATTTTAAAAATTTATAAACCGTTTGTCTACTATTTTATCAAACATTTTCTAAAAAAATTTTAATGTTGTAAATGATTTTTTAACAATAATTTAAAAACAATTATTAATTATAAACAATTAAATCTCACGAATTTCTTACTTATATATATTTGAGTACTGGCATCCGAAATGTAATAATAATAATGTTAATAATAATAATAATAATGATAATAATAATAATAATAATAATAATAATAATAATAATAATAATAATAATAATAATAATAATAATAATAATAATAATAATAATAATAATAATGATAATAATAATAATAATAATAATAATAATAATAATAATAATAATAATAATAATAATAATAATAATAATAATAATAATAATAATGATAATAATAATAATAATAATAATAATAATAATAATAATAATAATAATAATAATAATATAATTATAATTATAATTATAAAGCAACTCATCCGCCATTCCTTTAGAAACTGCTTTCATTTAGAAAAGAAAGGTTGTAAATCAACCTCAAATGTTTCCAAATATTGTCTAGACAAATTTCTGGAATTTATTCCGCATTTTGTAATAAAATTAATAATATTTTTGAAATGTATTTTTATGATGGGAATAATTTACGAATAATAAATTTGTTAACCATTATTATCATCTATTAAAATCATCTTAAAGTTGCCTAAAATTCAAATACGGTTTATACAGTTAATGACTTTAATGCCAGCCTCTGTCGCACTTTGGCTATTTAGGCGTTTGCTATGTCTTTTTATTACATAGTTTTGCACATTATTATTATTATTATTATTATTATTATTATTATTATTATTATTATTATTATTATTATTATTATTATTATTAATATTATTATTATTATTATTATTATTATTATTATTATTATTATTATTATTATTATTATTATTATTATTATTATTATTATTATTATTATTATTATTATTATTATTATTATTATTATTATTATTATTATTATTATTATTATTATTATTATTATTATTATTATTATTATTATTATTATTATTATTATTATTATTATTATTATTATTATTATTATTATTATTATTATTATTATTATTATTATTATTATCATTATTATTACTGCTTTTATTATAACATTATTGGGATGTTAATAGTGTTGTCGATAGAAATTAGCTCTCAACCTGACTACTCGTGTTTAATGAGTAAGTAAATAAAACCCCTGTAGTTTGCCGTTTGATGTTATCATCAAAATCTATAGAAATCATATATGAAGAAATAATTTCTGAAACGATATTTTCAATCAACTCTAAAATTCAATTCCAATTAAAGTCCAGGAAATTCTTCCCCATTGAATCCTAAAACAACTTAATTTTTGATATTTTATGTGTCCCATATTTCTTTAGTTCGTGTCTGTGTGCACTTTTGCTTATGGTTCCATTCTTTTTTGGAAATAAATTATTTATTTATTATGCCAAGGATTTTATTTGTTATTAAAAATTAATATGCCATTAAAAACGGCCATCAAACCCAATCTTTATTTGCAACCAAATCCAATACAATTTATGTCACAAATGACTCTTATTTTGACCCAGGTAACCACCGTATGAAAATCACCATTATTTAAAAATCATAACACAATCAAATTTAATTTAATTTCTTTGGTTATCCTTTCTGCTATTCCTTGACTAATTTATTTTCCTCATTACATGATTCGACGAACTGGTGCTTAGTTTTGTTCAACTGTTTGTACTATTTACTTCCATTAATTTCCCTCCTAATCCGATGTCCAGGGAGTTTACTAAAATGTATGAATTCATTAAGCTGACATTCATCTGGATGTTTCCTAATTTATGGGCTTGCATTAAAATTCAGTTAATAAATTAGTTAGTTTGTTTTTTGGGTCTTGACTCTTCTTTGAACCTTTAATCACTTTAAAATTATTATAAGTCTTCAAAATCTCATTTGTTTCCAGTTACCACTTCCCTTCACTGTAACATATTGCATGTTTAATTAATTTTTAATTGATTTTGATAATTTGTCATTTTTTATATTTGTATTTCATATATTTTGTATAATCCCAACAACATTATTATTATTACCATTATTAATTTTTTGTCATTATTATTATTATTATTATTATTATTATTATTATTATAATTATATAATATTAATAATATTATCATTTTATTTATTTGTAAATTTATTCGAAAGAAATATACAATGTTTTGTGACTACTTGCCATTTCTAACTTCTTTCATCGTTAATCAGTCGACATAGAAAGAACATAAATTCCCAAATCCAGCCTCCTGATGAAAAATGTCAGAAGTGACATTTGCAAGGTTTATATTGACAGTTTGATGGCCAGTTTCCTACATAAATATCACAAGCCAAACTATATCATTTATAAATTGAAAACGGTTAAAAATATTCCTATTTGGTTTTGCTTATCAGGAATGCTAATTATTTATTTATAAAATATTTAAAAGGAATTTTCAACTTGTACCACTTTATGCCTGGCTTTGTGGTTGCCCGGGCAGACATGATTATAGAGCTATTTTGTACAAGTTACCACTGGTCTTGCGCCGCATTCATTTTCTGCCATGCCTGGTTTGACAGGTGGCTTATCACCTATATTTTATGCATGACAACTTATCACACATTATATATTATATTTTAAATTAATTATTATTATGATAAAAATATTTTTAAAATATTTTTAATGGAATGACTTAAAATATTCTATGAAAATTGAAAGTTGATGGAAAGGCTATTATTTTCGATGTTCTCAATTACTCTTTTTACTTTTAGAAATCTTCAAGATTTTACTTTTTCCATGTTTTCCAGTGAAAATACTTTTCTCATCACCTCAAAGAGCTCATTTTGAAATAGTAGATTTTGTGATACCTTCAATATTATCATAAGTAACCCTTCTGTGACATTTCCCTCTATATTTTTCTCCTTTACCTCAACCATGCTTAAAAATTTATTCTATTCACCAAAGATTGATTATTTTTAATCACAATTTTTTGATTTATTTATAATTTTATATATATAATAAAAAATCAATATTTCAGCACAGATTAAAACAAAATAAAAGATTCATATTCCGCATAATGTTTTCAGAATGCCATTAATTGAGAATCAATCCGGATCAATTGATTTGAACATATGTTTTGTCAAATCAATTTGATTGATAATAAAATTAAATCAATTAACTGGTAATGAAATCTGTTTATTCTACAATTACAAAATTTTGTTTATTCCCATAGATATTTATTTTAAACAAACATTTTCAATTAGTTTCCCGATTACCAATGATAATCATTCTAGCCCACGAATTTAATATGAAAATAAAGTTTTTTTAAAAATTTTATAAAATTATTTATAATTATTGGTATTTTAATGTCGGTTTTCAAATTTATAATTTTATTAAATATAAATAAATTTATTATTTGATAACAAATATTCTAAATGCTGCACAACTGCACAACAAATGTATTAGGAATCTGTTAATCAATAATAATAATAATAATAATAATAATAATAATAATAATAATAATAATAATAATAATAATAATAATAATAATAATAATAATAATAATAATAATAATAATAATAATAATAATAATAATAATAATAATAATAATAATAATAATAATAATAATAATAATAATAAATTATATTAATAATATTAATAATAAATTATATTAAATACAAAACATAACTAAAGTTTATTATAATTTATTCTATTAATTTATTATTTGTGTACAATATGAATTTTTTGTTTAAATTCATCCAATATTTCCTTCTCATTTTCCTTTCATCATGAGAGATCGGTGAAAGACGTGTCAGACAAGTTAAATAAATCCAATTATTTCATTTGCCGTTTTTGTTGAAAAGAATATGGAGAATAATTCAATTAACGCAAGTTTCTTTGAAAATCTTCGATGCGTTTCTACCATTTAATAAATACGGCCTAGAGTTAGATTCAAAAGAAGGGAATCGATTTAATTCCTGAGATTTGGGGCGGAAAATATTTATCAAAGTTCCAATTTCACGTTGAATTTCTTTCCAAGTGACAAACTGCGACAACAGTGACAGAAAAATATACAATGATACTCGGGAATACTCAGCCCGAATGTCTCGTGAATATCCTGGAGACTTCATGAAAATTGTTTCCATTTCTTCACTAATCGGAAATTTATCATTGCAATTTCCGGTTTAGCTCAAGAAGTATCATTTTCAACTGATAATCTTCCTGATTGTTGCTACTAGTATTTCCTAGCCATCTATCGCATAATTCTTCTCATATTAAAATAATTTTTTAAAAAATATTAACAGTCAATTCTGTTACTAGTTTAATTATAATTTATAGATATTACTTATAATTATTATTTATTATTTATATTATTATAAGAACATTTTTCAATTTTTACCACTGATTTCTTTTCAATTGACATTGTATTTATATATTTATAATAAATATTCTCCCTTTTATTTTAAAATAAACATAATTAAATTTGCATTAAATTTTACAATTTGTAATCATTCTATATAAAATCAAATATAAGGATGTAATTAACAATATTACCTAGTTACCTAAATATATAATTTTATTTGTAACAATGTAGCGCTATTTAAAGGTTTAAAATGAATATTAATTAATTATTATTTATTGATTATTTATTTTTATAAAAGTTTTATTAAAAAATTTTAGATATAAAAATTTTTTTAAAAGAGAATTATGTATTTTAATTTGTGTATATCGACTGCTAGGACAGGTGTGCCCTACCTTTGCGACCTAGCGAGCTACTTTTTATTTTCTGAACAAATGGCGATCGGACTAAATGCCAATACTTTGCGTTTTAGTAACATTTAATAAGGACATACAAATAACTAATTATCTAAAGCTGAAATTTAAACATGAAAAAAGTATATAATACTATATAAATAGAATATAATATTATTTTATATAAAATAATTTAAATTGATATGAATATTATCTTACATTTAGTTTGATTTTTTTACTCCAAATAAATGAAATTATTAAATATGTTAAAAAAGTATTTTTATATTTGCAGTTTAATATTATTATTATTATTATTTTATAATTTGATTGTTAAATTTAAATTTAAAATTATTTTATATATTAATTGAATAATTTTTTCAAAAATTTGAAATATTTTTTTTTGAAAATTCTTTAATTTGAAAATCAATTTATTATCTAAATTTAAATTTTATTTGTTAAAAAACTTGACTATGAATCAGTAAAGAATAATTTAAGATATTTTTTAAAATTATAACAATAATAATAATAATTTGGTAATTTGTTTAATCTGTAATATCTGTAGTTTTTACGAGAACAATTCGTGAGATTATTTCATAACTCTTTTGACAGTTTATTTTTAAAAAATTCAATATTCTTAACTTTTAAGAGTTAAAAGATCCTAGAGAAAACAAAGACATACACATTTATATAACTTTCATTCTTTCTGGTGCATTTTTCAGCAAATTTACATTTATCATGTTACTTAACATAATCTTTATTCTAATTAAAATCTTCGAATTTCATCTATTTCTCTACTTGTTCAATATAATTATTTCACCTATGTTTTATAACTTTTAATTAAAGTTGCTTAAGTTCCTTTATAGCAATTTCAAATCAGACACACTTATTTTCATTTACAGTCATATTGATGAACTCGTATACAGAAATGACGGGCATTCTCTCCAATGTATGTGGCTAAATGACAATTGATAATTTGAGATCGGATCGTAAACAGATCTAATAATAAATATATTACTTATTTTATATAAATTAAAAGCAAAATTTGGCATTTGCATATAACGATGATATAATAAAAAAAATCACTTAAATTAAAATTATAAATAATTAAATATAATTAAAATTATAATAATTTTTTATTTAATCAATGATTTATTTTTATTTTTAATTTCCATGAAATGAATGACAAAAGATTGTGATAGGACTTCAAATAAATCATAGAAAAAATAAATATAGAAGAAATTAAAAAATAAATTTAATATTTTTAAAAAGTCTATTATAAATAATTATTATATATAAAATCGGCCTGTAAAGAAATAATTTACAGTTAACAATGAAAGTTTCAGGAACGTAGAAATTGACATAAAAACGTCCAACACAAATAAAATATGAAATATTTGTCTGTTATTAAATTCATTAAGTATTATCATAATATATTTTATCAATGAAAATCTGAGATAATAAATTTGGCATGAAATAATATTCACCAATAATAAAATAGTAATAAAACAATTGATGAGTCGGTTTTCATAGATTTTAATGAGGAAATTTTAAAAAGAAAAATTATTTGAAATATATTTAACACAATAAATAAATAATTTTATCATTATATTTATAAATAATATTTCATAAAATAATTAAGTAATATTATTTTAAATTATTATATTTTTTTTTCAAATAAAAAATAAATAATATAATTATTATGAATTATAAATTATAGATTAGTGAATATATATTAATAAAATAGTAAATTTCAATTTCAAGAAACTAATATGAAATATTTCCTGTTATTTATTTTTCGTTATTAAGTGACTCTTTATATATAACTGAAATTATTATTTTATTAGTTATAGTCCCATCGTAATGAGGCATAAATCATTCTCGACTCAAAGTTGAAAGAAAAACTAGAAATTTAATTAAAAAATGTTCGCGTGTTAATTAAAAAAACTTTCAACAAAAAATACTAGTTGAGATTTTATGGGAATTCTCGGAAACAAAAAATTCTCTATCAAAGATGACATTTCAGTGTAATCCGAGCTGTTCGTTGCATTATAAAGCATCAACATCAATAACATTATTACAAATAACAACAACAACAACAACAACAACAACAACATTAACTAGAACAACAACAATAATAATTTTAATATAATAATAGTAATTATGTAGATTAGATAATCCAATGTTTAAATATTTGAACTTTATTAGAGGGTTGGCTGACTTGTTTTACTAATCTAAAATCAATAAAGCAACATTTTTCAGCTTCATTTACTTTATCAAATATTTATTTATCAAATGTTTGATAATTATTTTAGTCGATTATTACTAAACTTTTGTTTCAATTATAGATTTCAAATAAATTATTTGATTTAAAATATTTTATAAAATTATTTAAAATTTTTTTTAATTTTTTTAATTATTTAATTATAATTTATTTTTTTGTAAAATTAAACTTTAAAAAATTTGAATAAAAATTCACAAATATTTTAATTGAAAATTGTTGTAAAATAATGTTAACAAAACTGAAAATTTATTCCAATTTCTTTCCTCAATTTAGGGGGCATTTATATACAATTCTGCTTGTGTCTGCAAAAAATTAAATTAAAAATAGTTAAATAAAATTTTAGAATAAAACATGGGCATTAAAAAATATTTTTATTTACTTTTATTTAACTGCAAAGTTGTCCACTGAACACTTATTTCATATTGTTTTAATTCTAAATACAAAATTTATATAATAAAATAGTTAAATTTATAATTTTTGTAAATCCCTCAAAAACCCTCTCTGAGAATATTATTTGTCCTCTCAATCATTACAGTACTTAAATGAACTTCTTATACTGAATAAAGATTTCCTATATTTCCTTGCCATTAAAACAAAAAAGCCAGAAAAATATTTATAAAAGATATATTAGACGGTTAAACTAATAAATAAATATTTACAGATTTAATTACAAACTTATACAGTCTAACAGTCTTTATTTTTAAATTTTATAATAGTCCTAGCATAATAATAATAATCATAATAATAATAATAATAATAATAATAATAATAATAATAATAATAATAATAATAATAATAATAATAATAATAATAATAATAATAATAATAATAATAATAATAATAATAATAATAATAATAATAATAACATAGCATATAAATATGAAATAATTATTTAATATAATATATTTTCAAATAAAAGTTCATCAAATATGTGCTGTCATATTTATATAGTAGATATAAATAAATTGATTATAGATAATAATATTTATGTGTTTTATTTAATTTCCGATGAAAACAATTATTATTTATAATTATATTAATCTATTAATAAGTTTTTAAATATTTGTTTTCTTACAAAACTGGAGAAATAAATGTTTTTCGTAAAACTATTTTGTTTAAATAGGAAATTTATTTGATTTCATTCAGTTTTAAAGAAACCCCGAGGTCATTGCAATTATTGGCATTTAAGGGGAAATAAAATGCCACTGAATTTATGGTAAATAAATTTTGACGAGAGAAATTAAAAATTAGAAAACATTTACAATTGCAACAATATTAGTCGAAAGGGATTTAAGAGAAATTGTAAAAATAATTCTAGACTGAATTGTAAATTTTACTCTTATTTGCATCTATTTATATGAGCACTCCTTCCTCAACTCAGTTAGGATGGTGAAGCATTTCTAGGTTTATGTACATTGCAATAATTCCCTATATTCAGTCACCGACATTTCGGGATATAACAAATAGGCAGATTTGTATTAGATAACCCTATGATTTGGAGCGTTAAAGTTTTCCTCATTCTTTACTAAATTAATAAAAATGTTGAATACCTAATTAAAAAAATGGTTTAATTCATTATATTTTGAGGGGCTTCTAAACCTCAAATTATTTCGAGTAGACTCGATTCCGATTTAAACTATTCTTCTGAACATTTTTTTTCAAAAATGTTAACCGGAAGGTATTCTACAATACAGAAATTGAAATTCCCCAATTCAGTAGCCAAACGTAATTCACCAAAGCTCTTAGTTTCATTTAGATTTTTTTCCATAAAAATATTTTTAATTAACTTAATTAAATATTCAGTTTAAAAAAAATTAATTAAAATATTTTGTCTGAAAAAACTGAAAAAATAGTTTTCGTCACGCAGTTCGACACGCCATTTCTCAAATTGTTGATAACCCGCTCATCATTCCTCCTCATTTGTTTTGGCGCTTGATTGATATGGGAATTTTCCTTCAACAACATCGTTAGGAAATTACTTTTTAAACTTGTATGAATATTTCAGATTATTATTTATTATTATTATTATTATTATTATTATTATTATTATTATTATTATTATATTATTATTATTATTATAATTATTATTATTATTATTATTAATATTATTATTATTATTATTATTATTATTATTATTATTATTATTATTATTATTATTATTATTATTATTATTATTATTATTATTATTATTATTATTATTATTATTATTATTATTATTATTATTATTATTATTATTATTATTATTATTATTATTATTATTATTATTATTATTATTATTATTATTATTATTATTATTATTATTATTATTATTATTATTATTATTATTATTATTATTATTATTATTATTACTTATTAAAAAGAGCTTAACGACTATGAATCAGTAAATATATCGATGTTTTTGATATTCACGAATTTTCGGCATTGCAAAGAGAAGAAGTTGGAATTTAATGATAATCTACAGTAAACAAGGTAGATTACATTGCGCACTTAAATACAATTTAATTTAAATTCAATTCGAATTTCTTTTAATCACTGGCTATTTCAGTATTTAGAAAATAACGGGTTCTAAATTATTTTTTAAATCCGGTTCAAAAAGTTAACGTCATAATTTATATAAAGAAATATTGTATAATTTCCAAATAAATTTTCAGAGTTGAATAAAATATTTCAAAAACCATTTATTAAAATTTCGATAATTAAAATATATTTATTTAAAAATGATTTACTAATACAAAGCTTGTTTAATTTTTTTAATTTAAAAATTTCAATTTAAAAATGTTTTTAAAAGTTATTTTAAATAGTCAATTATTTATCTTTTAAAATTATCTTAATAAATTATTGAAATATTTAATTCTCAGCTGAAAACACCTCACACTAATAATTATAACAAATTTCACTACTTATAAGTTGAATCGATTGTTGATAGATACAATCCAACATTGAAATTTAGGCAGTAGCCAATATATTTCATTAAGAAGTTTGGGAACGACAGGCAATTCATGAGATTACTATTCTCCAGAAATATTGATTGTTAAGTGGCGGCTCTTGTTCAATGAAATAATCAGACACTATGAAATTCTTAATATCAACTGGAATTCTATTTACATATTTAATTATTAATTAATTTTATTTTGTGCCGTCCCCGAACAATATCAGTACGATAACTGCAACGTTGGACGCTGCATAATTGGCTCTCTTAATGACTTCCAACTCTGTTACTCTTTTTTTAACTCAACTTTTAGTCGACCTGTACATTTTTTGGAGATGATTGGTTGGTATAGAACTTAACTTTGATAAAACAAATAAAATTAATATAAAGGGTTCTTATTAAATTGGCATCCGCCTGTGGACGTCTCGTGATTGACGCCGTCTTTTAATAGTCTGCCATAAATCTATATGCCTTTATCCTGACCCATTTGCATTTCATTGTTGAAGCCGCCCGGAATTGTTTTGTAAATTTCACAACATTCATAATAATCTAAATATTTAAGTAAATATCAAATTCATATAGACTAAAATGATACGACGAGACAATTTCTTCAAACAAGACAATAGGAATATAAGTAGATTAAAATTTCAGAACTTTCTACAATAATTTAGAAATTTATATATAATTAATAAATTATTATTATTATTATTATTATTATTATTATTATTATTATTATTATTATTATTATTATTATTATTATTATTATTATTATTATTATTATTATTATTATTATTATTATTATTATTAATATATATATATTTTTGTATAATCTCGTACTGTGATACATTTTATTTAAAGATCATTGCGGACTGATAAGTAATCCTATTATAAAATCTAGCTGATGTTGTAATCGTTAAAATTTATTCTTTATGATTTTCAAAATAACTAAATTCAAACAAAAATAGAGATATTTTATATTTTCAATTATAACATCTTTTTTAATTTCCAATAACAAAATTTTAATAAAATTTAAAAATGATACCATTAGAAACATTTTTAAAAATTTTAAAAATTCAAAAAACCTTTTATAAGTTTTATCATTATTAAGATCTTTATCACGTCCTCAGTAAAATAAGATTTACTTGTTTTACATTTATTTGTATTACATTGACTTATTTTACATCATTTTCAAATTGAATTTCCTATAAGCAGACCTTTTGTACGTCACTCTCACAAGATAGTTTTGGTTGTTTGATAATTAATTCAATAAATTAATATTTTTCATTTTGATGGATGTGAATAGAAACGGATATATATTTCCATTTGTCCAATAATTCTGATTGCATGGTACTAATGAGCATATATGTAAGTATATATTTTTTGAATTTAGAAATACTGTAAAATTTCATGTTCTATTTGTTAATTGAACGAAAACAATGGACTTAGGATATGATACAGTTCTAATACAAAAGATACGTAAGGTGTTAGAGAATCCAATGCACTACTCAATGATACGTGTCCCTGGGATGCAAGTTCATAAGCTCAAATATTACCGGATAGAGCTGCTGTCTTTTTGCTTAAGATTTATAGAAAAGTTTCAATAAATGAGTAAATGTATAAATACGTGAATAAATGTTGAATAATGCCTGATAAATAACTGAATAAATTATGTTTTGTTATTTTTACAAGACTACGAAAATATTTCCTCACTCATGTTGTCATCTCCTGAAAATGCTCAGCCTATTTCCAGGACTATCCGTAAAATAAAACGATTTTAAAATATAAACTAAACTGATATTATATATAATATATAATCATTATTATACTTTTTTCAAACAGACTAGTTTCATTTTCCCCAGTTTCCAAATATTTATGATTAAAACAATTTATTGTTTAATATTGCAATAAAATAATTGGCTTTAACATTTATTGATGTTAGAATTATTTACAGCATGTGAAATTTAGATTTTGAATATAAACCAATGTTTTTCTTATTTAACACAATCTTTCGGCACTGCTTCACTTGTCAGGAGATATATATATATTTTCAAGTGACTTTTTTTTCAAAATCCCTTGAAAAGGGCAGTGTCAAAAATTCGTGAATATCAAAAAAATCATCGATATCTTTATTGATTCATAGTCAAATTTTTAATAAACACAATGTTAATTGAAAAGAAATTAGAGGTAAAAATTGAAAAAAGTTCATATTATACACCCGTCTTAACGTCTTTTGTCTATATATGATATCACTGCCGAAACCTTTCCAAACTTCGTTTATTAATATGGTTGTTATCATTTTTAAATATTATATGAGTCTTTGGGAATATTAAATGTTTGATTTCTTGAATTAGTTACATTTATAATATTTTAAAAACAGAACAAAACTATATTTTTAAAAACAACACAAAATCTCTCTTATTTAAACAATCTCTGTTTTTATCTTTGAGGATATTTTCTCAAGCATGAGTTAATAATTGAATAGGGAATATTCGTACACAAGCATTCAATAAATATTTTTCAATTTTCAATCATTCTTAAATATATTTAATTGATTATTTTAATTTATAATTTTATTATCTACTTTTATTATATTATTTAAATCTATTTAAAAATGGAAATTAAATACTAATTCTATTTAATTACTTTCACATGGAACAAATGGCTTAATACCTAAAAAATACAATTTTAAAACCTGAAGTCAGTAGTCATTTTTTACTGAATTAAAATTATTTTTTCTTTTATTATAAATGCATTGTTCACTCTAATTCCAGCGTCTTTGAATATATAACAAAAGTTCTTCATCTCGAACATTTCTTTTTTGACTATTTTTGATTGTCGGACGTTTCAATTAGGTTCAAATAGGTTCATGAAATTCTTTTTAAAAAAATTATAAATAAATTTATATCAATATTTTATTTTCTTTTATTTTTGATAAGAAAGAATTAAAGTAATTAATTAAAATAAAGAAATTCGATACAAATATTTTCACTCGAATTAATTTTCCAATTTTCTAGAAATATTCACTTAGGAACATTTTTTAAGTAAGTCACAAATTTCAAATAAAATTAATTAAAACACTTAAAATCGAAATAAATTTTTAATATAAAAAATCTTATTTAAAAAAAATTAAATAATTTTAATACTTTTACACATGAAATTTTACTTGATATGTTGAGGCACAATCTGGAAACTGGGACCATCCTTTTTTTCAATTAAAATTTATTAACAAACATTTGAAAAGGCAATGTCAAATTCTTAATATTTTTGATAATTATTTTTAATATAAAAAATACTTTATTTATAATTTTGAGACAATTTTAATCAGTCCGTAATCATTATTTGTTTTAGTCAGTAGCTAATTTCTCTGATCTTTTATATGCCTCCTTTCTATTCATCTCTTTCATTATTCTTTTTCTATAGCAAATTCATTTCTAAAGATCTAATTTTTTACTAAGTCAAGTTATTTCAAACAAATAAAGTTATTTGTTGTTGTTGTTATTATTATTATTATTATTATTATTATTATTATTATTATTATTATTATTATTATTATTATTATTATTATTATTATTATTATTATTATTATTATTATTATTATTATTATTATAATTATTATTATTATTATTATTATTTATTAGAAAGCTAAACTCAATATATTTTGATAGATTCCTTGTCATCATCTGGCAGGGGAGAAAAAATTATAGATATAATAGATTT
>CAUHTR010007878.1:45176-130460 GCA_959609185.1 Schmidtea polychroa
TTTTATAAATAAATTTTGATAATTAAAAAGCTAATAATAATAATAGTAAAATATATATATAAATAATATTTATTCAATTGTAAAACAGAATAATATAATCTTGAAATTGTTGAATTAAGTTCATATGATAAAATAAACGCACGTTAAAGTTTATCTAAAATAGGGAATGTGTGTTTGGGAGATTTAGTCCTAGGAGTATTTCTCTTCATTTATTCAATGACGACTAGCAAATCAGTGAATTGGAAAAAATTATAATAAAAATTAATAAAATTTGTTTATAAAATCTATAATATATATAAGATTTTCATCCTACCTGATGATGACAAGAAAACTGTTGAAATAAATCATTCTTTAATTATAATTAAATCTTTCTTATAATTAAATCAGTTCCGTGTTTATTTAATTAAATTTTATTATCATTATTGGATCTAAAAGCACTATTGTAAAATTTTACTTTTCGAATTTGAAAATTAAATAACATTAGAAAATTAATTGAAAAAATGTCAAAGAAATTAAAGTGGGAATAATGAGAATAAATATTCATGGGTAAATTTGAGATAAAATTATCAATTTTACTGATAATTCACGACTGTTCAGAGCTACTAAAATTTCCAAACCTCTAGAATTATATGTGTTTTGGGAAATTTATTTTATTTTGTATTATTTTATGTTTATTTAAAATCAGGAAACAGTTAGAAACACCCAGGCATATGTAAAAGTTCTACGAAATCTTCTTATGAATTAGAAGCTGAGAGATATACTTAACTTTTCATATAATAATAATAATAATAATAATTATTATTATTATTATTATTATTATTATTATTATTATTATTATTATTATTATTATTATTATTATTATTATTATTATTATTATTATTATTATTATTATTATTATTATTATTATTATTATTATTATTATTATTATTATTATTATTATTATTATTATTATTATTATTATTATTATTATTATTATTATTATTATTAATTTAATATTTTATTAACACGAATTTTAAATTAAATTATAATTCTAGCAATTAATCAAAAATAAAATAAAAAAGTTTTTATAAACAAAGTTATTTAACTAACTAAATTAACCATTCCATACTTTAGGAAAACAATAATCTAAATCAGAAAAAACTATGTCTTAATTCCATTCCTTATAATTAAATCTTTACCATATTTATTTCATTCATTATAATTATTATTTAAACAATTAAATGATAGAATGAGCCTTTGCTGCAAAATACGTTTAACATTTAATTGATGTCGTAATAAAGAAACCATTATTTTATATTATTATTATTATTATTATTATTATTATTATTATTATTATTATTATTATTATTATTATTATTATTATTATTATTATTATTATTATTATTATTATTATTATTATTATTATTATTATTATTATTATGCTCATTTGAATATTTATTTCCTCAGTCGGTTTATGATTCCGACTAAATAAAATTATATAAATTGTTTTAATTGGTATTTGGCGTGTTAAAATATGATTGAGTTGGGTAGTTAAAATATTTAAAGCATATTGTAAAAAACGATAAATATTTTAATTATTGGGCCTAATGTCCTCAACAAATTCAAAGGGCTCTTGAAATGAATTCCTAGATTAATTTTCTCCAGATGTTTACTCAATTATATTTCTACTATTAACTACTATTTCAGTTGTTTTTCGTTCGGGAAATCGATATTTAAAACAAAATATCATAATTTCTTAATTATGTTTAAAATACCTTCAATTAACGCATCAGAAGATGGCAGTGGTAAAATGTGAAAATTCAACTTGTAAATCAGAATTAATTAATGAGAGTCACTCAGTAAAAAAATGAATAAAATATAGGGAAATACTCTTAGGACTAAATCTCCCAAAAGTACATTGACTATTTAACTATACATTATGTGCCAGCTCGAGGTCACTTAACTCCTCTTTGCATAGAAGTAGTTGCGCGCCCTTTGGTGTGATGTCTATATTTTCATATATAAAAACCAGTGAATTTTGATTTTCATATCTAATAGATAAAGACGCTAATGTACAAACTGTTGTATTTGCGATTCAAAATAAAAATAATGGGCAACTCAGTCATAAAAAACTGAAAAGAATATATTATAAAGTTCATTATGCAAACATAGGAGTTGAAAATATTATAAGATCATCTACATGTACTCCCTACAAAATAACATATTTTATTAAAAAAAAGAAGAAACAAGTAATGTTTATAATATATTTATTTCACCGACTTTCATGCTAAAGATTACAATACAACTTTTCGTGATTTAATTGCCTCAAATTTGGTAATTAATTCATTTGTATTTCTTTCATTAAATATTATATTAAATATTATTTTTTCCAATTTCGCCAACTGATTAATTTTTCCATTGAATTTATTAAAAAGAGAGCTTGAAGACTATAAATCAGTAATGTATCGATGTTTTTTGATACTCACGAATTTTTGGCACTGCCTAAAATAATCCACTTTACCGAATCGGATTGGTCTGAAATTTTGATAACATGCAGTGTTCTCGACAAAGAATCTACTTGCCAAATTTCAGCTCAATCCGCTCACGGAATGTAGGTTAATTTGGCCTCATAAAATTTGCGTGGCACATACATACATCAGCGAAGTTAATATAGAGAGTAAAAATTTGAACAATGTGTTGGAGTTGTCTAGATTGATAAAATATAAAGTTTAAATGTACAGAAATCGGTGTGCAAAATAATAAAAAACTCAAGGAGAAAACTTCAAGCTTGACATGCTAAAACTTCTACCTGTCAAGCAAAATACATTAAAAATCAGATTGGTCCGGCTCCATGTGAAATGAATGATTTGTTGAGAATTTCGATGAGTTTCCTATAAAAGAAGCTCGACTCAAGTAAATTTCCAGTCTGGCAGAAGATAAAAAGTAAATTGAAAGAAAGAGAGAAAAAAAGAGAGAAAGATAAATGTTGTTTTAAGTAGTATATGATTGTTTTAGTTATTTCATTTAAGGTAGTCTTCCGTAGGGTTACCTGTCCTTAAACCAAGCAAATCCGTGTGATTTATGTAGACAGAATACAAAAGATTATAATATTGTAATATTAATAAAAATTGGTTGTGCTGAGTCATTACTTTGATCAAATGCACGTTGAATTAGATTCTCAAATATCCTACCGAACTATATAAAACAACTCATTAAATCTATCACACACATCAAAGGGTGAAATATGTCTTTTTGGCGATTGAGTAAGGCAAAATATTATGTCCAAATTTTCCTGTTTTGTATATCCTCAAAGAATATTCGTATTCCTTAAGCATTCCTTCAATTTGATTAACAGGCTGAGTAAAACATATGAGCCAGTGCTTAAAGCTGTCAATCGTGAATCACAATTCAAAAGTTATTGATATCTAAATTTATGGACAAATATAACAATATAGAAGGAAATGAGAAATAGAGGACCACAAAGAAGTTTCAATATAGGATAAGGAAATAATAGATCTAACAAGGTATCACTAAAAAGTTACTTCAGAATTAACTTAGTATTATAAGACCACTAAAGAATAATACAGGGTCACGAATATACTGAATAAAATATTCCGTCGCATCAAATAATATGAAAACCTTAACTTTGTCAACCTTAAATTCATTGATAGGAGAATTTTGATTTTCCATTTACTGCAGTAAGCTAACCAATAGATGATCCATTTAACGTACGTCAAGGTTTAATTGAGAGATCTTAGGTGACCCTCAATATAGTTGAGCAATATTTCCATATGATAGTTGCTGAAGGATTATTTTATGATTCCTATAGTTCCGTGATTAGATTGCTTATATTTTAATTACCCCCTCCACATACAATTAATTTCCTCGAGCACATTAAATATCAAATTAATTAAGTAATTGAATAATAAATTGATCTTCATGAAAGGAGATTGGATTTTTTTTATTAATTTATTTTGTTTTATTGATTTAGATTTTTCAATTATTTTACGACATTTATTTTTTCATTGAATATTTCTTATGATATTTGAAAAAGAATCTCATTTTACAATTTCAAAGTTATTTCTTCATTTTTGATCATAAAAGTTAATTAAATAAATTCTTAATTGTTATTTTTTATATATTAAATATATTGTAAATTCCTAATTTTAATTTTAATTTAATTAGTTTAATATTTTTTTATTATTTTAATTTTAATTTTAGTCACTGTCGATTTCAAGTACTTTTACTTTTATTCTAAAATGCAATAAAAAATGTAATAAAATTCATTCGTAACCAGTTCAATGAGTCACAAATGTCTTACTAATAATAACATTCAGTTGATAGTATCGCCGGGCGGTGTGTATAGAATGTGATTATGTAATCAGTGTAAATTGTATTTTAAGTCAGAATTTCTGATTTGGCAAAAATATAAGAAACTGTTTAACCATTTCAAGTTAGAAATANTGTAAATTGTATTTTAAGTCAGAATTTCTGATTTGGCAAAAATATAAGAAACTGTTTAACCATTTCAAGTTAGAAATACAGTAAACCCTCCAACTGCGCGGCCAAACCTTTAATACCAAAATTTCGATCTGCGCGCTAAAAATTTCGAAGCTGCGCGGTTTTTTTTGTTTTTGTCTATTTTAACAAAAATCATGTCAATTTAATTTTTTATGGTGAATCCCGTAAAACTACGAATACATATGGTAGTGAAAATATTGATTCATCGTATTTCGATGCACTGTATTTTTTATATAAAAATAATAAAGGCAGTTTCATTTTTCTAGTGATGTGGTTAGGATTAGGATGTAAAATTACATAGTTTTAATTAATAGATATTTATACAAGTGTTTATTTAATTAAAAATATATTAGTATTAAATTCAAAAAAATCTTATTCGTGTGCATTAGATATAACCGTAATAAAAAATTATTACATCAATTAAAGAGTGTTATAAAGCAAGTATAAATAAAATTTTTGATTTTTGATTTAATACTCATTTTGATTTAATAGGTTTTTAATAATTTCTACACCTTATATATAATAATGGAAAAAGCTTTTTTCAAAAAATTATACAATCACAGCCAATAGAATCAAGCTCATCAGCATGTAGCAGTGATTAATATAACGTTACTTATGTTAATTTTTATTTATGTTCAGTCGTTGAATTGAGACTGTTTTTTAGTTCTTGTATTGTTTTTTATAATTTTTATTTATGTTAAATTTTTATTAATTTTTATAATAGTAATATTAATTATGTAAAAGCAATGAATTGAGACTGTTTTTATTAGTTTTTATGTTTATATAAATGTAAATATGTATATTAGTCGTTGAATAAAGACTTTTTATTATATTTTTTAATATTTTTGTAATATCTGGAACCTAACCCCATAATTACATATAAAATCAGGTTCACAGTGCGCGGTTTCGGTTTGCGCGTTGTTTTTGTGGAACGTATCTACCGCGCAGTTGGAGGGTTTACTGTAGTTGTCTTAAATGGTACTCAACCACTTGCACATTGAGCCTCCATATCTTTTAGAATAACCCTCTACCAATTATACAATATTTTGTAAAATTTAGTTTTTTACATAAATTTAATTATTTAAAATAATAGTACAAAAGAATAATTTATAAATAAAACAAAAATCTTCGCAAATGAATAAATAAAACTTTTTTCCCGTTTGAATATTTAACGGAAGAGAGATAAGAAATGCGATTGTCATTTAATGTTTCCAAAGAAAAGGGGAGTAAAATTAAATTCATTTTAATTTTATAAAATAAATGAAACAATATTGTTAGTATTAAATTGATGTTATAATTTAAAAGGTTTATTTGTCAATATGTATCAATTTTATCAAGTATTTGTGTAATATTATCGAATTATTCCACTATTGAAAAATTAAATAGCCTGATAATTTTATTTTTTGAAAAATCTTAATAAAATCTATTTTGGCGACAAATAGGCTCACATTAATTATTAATTTTAACTCTTTGAAAAAAATATTTTTTTAAATTATTCCCTTATTTATTTTTTTTATTTGAGTTTAAAAATGATACTATCCATTGTACAGTTTAAATAATTCGTAGCTAACGATATCTTGGTAATTTTGTAAAATAGCTCTCAGTTGAAAAAGGTTGGGTATCACTTTTGTTTATTTTGCAGTCACAAACGAATAAGTTGTCATGTGGTAAAAATATTTTGTTTTAATTGCTTATAAAATGCGTGTTGTGATCAATGTTTATGCATATTGTTAGGTTGAGTTACAAATGTTTGTTTTCCACACGACATATATTATATTATAATATAATTTTTAACTCACCTAACAATATGCATAAACATAGATCACAACACGAATTTTATGAGCAATTAAAACAAAATAAATGTAACAATCATAACTGAAAAATGTAATTATTGTTTGAAAATTGCAATGATAATATCTCTTTTTCCATACACAATTAAACAGATTCCCCACATCAATCATTAAAATAAATTGGCAAAGACAACATTCAAAATAGCTGCTCACTTTCACAAAATACTTAGAAAAATTTCAAGACAATTTCAACAAATACTAACGAGGTTAAAATGCAAAGAAAGTTGAAATTGAAATTTTATCTCTGTTTTTGAAATTTTGATAAACAAAGTAAAATCTTGAACTTTGATCAGAGGAAGCAACACGTCACGTGACAGACAACAAATTATTTTTGTTTACATCGTAAATATCAATTATTTTTAATTATGAATTATGAATTATATTAATTTTGTTATTTATTTGTTATTATTCATTTATCATATTAATATTTATGCATATAAAATATGAGGTCATCCCTTAGGCTCCATCTAAATCTCTCTTTGGGCAGCTGAGGTATTTGTATGTTCATAATATTAAATCAGTAACCACTTGACAAAAATGGCAACTACTTGATATAGAAATATTATATCTGAATAATAATAATAATAATAATAATAATAATAATAATAATAATAATAATAATAATAATAATAATAATAATAATAATAATAATAATAATAATAATAATAATAATAATAATAATAATAATAATAATAATAATAATAATAATAATAATAATAATAATAATAATAATAATAATAATTTTAATAATAATAAAAATAAAATTAATTATTTTCGTTACACTTAATTCTGTAGGAAACAAATTATATTTTATTGGATAAACTTGGGGTACCTTACTTTTGATGTGACTCGCCAATCTCAATCTACTAAAAATATAAATATTAGTAAGTAGAATGATTCCTTAAAAATATTTTTTTGCTAATGAAGATAAATGTCTCAATGGCAGACGCATCTGAGTAGTAATTTATCTATTGTTTAAATGGATCTAATAAATCATCATAAAGGACAGTCTATTAATCAAATCCCGTTTCGAAATTGTTAAAATAATGTGAAATAAAATTAATTATGCAAATTAATTTTATTAATATAATAATAATTTTTATTTTTAATTATTTTATCTTTATCTCTCAGATTGCTAAGCCGATATTGAAAGTAGCGAGTGTCGATTCAATGAACTATTTCCCAATTTGGCTTATTGAGATATGCCTATGGCTAGGTAATTTTTCATTTAATATTAGTTAATAATGCCTCATTAAATTGCATTCGAATTATTATTATTATTATTATTATTATTATTATTATTATTATTATTATTATTATTATTATTATTATTATTATTATTATTATTATTATTATTATTATTATTATTATTATTATTATTATTATTATTATTATTATTATTATTATTATTATTTATTATTATTATTTTTTTATGATATTATTATTGTTATTATTGCTATTATTAATAATAATATTATTATATTTATATTTAAATCAAAATGTTTATTAAAATGTTTAATAAATTAATATATTAATAAAACAAACAGACAAAAAATAAGAAATATAATTTTTAACAAAACAATTTTATATTTAGATAAAGAAAAGAATGCAGTTGATAATGTTAAAATCCCAAAAAATTATATATATTATAATATTATCTCATAATAAATGAATTAATTTAGCATTTCCCGTTACACTTGAACAGGTGACTGTTCACAACAGAAAGAGAGCTCGACGCGATGTGTAAATCCTACATCAACTGTATAATTCAAACAAATAATTATCCAGCCATTAATTATCATATTTTCGCGCTAACAACCTATATGCATTAGCTTTATTGTTGTCTTCATTCAAAAAATCTCTTTACAACGGAATCTCAATTAAAACAATTTTTTATCTACATATTATATTTATGTTGATTAAAAAAGAGTTGCTTCTTTAATGATTGAGTTTGGATTTATATTTCCTTCTGTAAATATTCTCCTTTGTAATTTGGTAACTTTTTAAATATCACTTTGCAAACTAAATTTTTACTTACATATTGTGCATTTTGGATACCACAAAATACATTTGTAGCCCATTTGGCCAAAACCCTGCCTAACTCAATTTTTTAACCATACAAGTATCATATTCTAATGTAAATAAGTTTAAGTTTGTTAGGACAGTTTCCGGAAGCATTTCTGTCTGTCAAGTACAACTGAAGCCTCTAAAGACAACAAAAACTATAAATCTTCCCTGGTACTAAGAATTACTTTAAATTTATTATTAATGCGTAGAATAATAAATATAATCAACCATACAATTAGTTAAACCAACCTATTGCGTAATTATATGTCAAAGTCGTAGTTTCAAGATTAGAGGATATTTATGATCTTTTATAGTTACCTTTGCATATTGGTTTGTATGTGTGTTTCCAGGCATTCTGTAAATAAATTAACTTCCTTTTTAAATGTTATACAATAAAGAGCTTTATAATAGCCAGCTGGGGATTTGTCTTCATAATAAATTTTGTTCATTTGTCTCTTCTTAACACTATGATTTTTAAATAAAAATTCAAACCAACAAGTTAAATTTATTCTACTTAATACTTTTATAATAATAATAATAATAATAATAATAATAATAATAATAATAATAATAATAATAATAATAATAATAATAATAATAAACAACTAAATGATAATTAATTGTTTAACATATAATTAATCCTGCTTTCAAGAAATCATCACTTTATATCAGTGCTTTCCAACCTTTTCATGCTTGTGACACACTTTTAAGACTTCCATCATTTCGCGACACAGCAAATCAGTTATACCAGAAAATCAGACGTCATACAACTTACGCCATATTTATTTCAACATTATGCATTTAGTATATTTTTATTCTTTCCGGTTGAACGCTAAAAACACGGAGAATAAATTTAATTTAATGAAGTTTATATGTGAAAAAAAAGTCTTTTGGTTGGTTCTTTTTCTATGTTTAAATAACGAATACCAACGATTAACTAATAAATAGGGTAAACAAGCGTTCTTGCAGCTAAAACATGACGGACTATATATGTGTATTGTATTTCAGTCTAACAATCGTTAAAAAGTTTATAAAATTAAGGGACTCTGTGGCTTTTCATTATGTTCACGCGACACACCTATGCAACGCTGCCGACACACTAAAGTGTCGCGACACACCGGTTGGAAAGCTCTGCTTTATATAATAATAATAATCACAGATTAATTATAAGACATAATAAAGTCAATTTTCAGACAGCTTTGAAATAAATGGTACTTGTTCATTATCGGGACCCCCAGTTCATTATTTTATTATATATACTCAGAGTTTATCCGACAAGATATTTTCTCCCACTATGGGTAATGCTTACAAGGGTACAGCTCACACTCAACAACTCAAAATATTATTATTACTTCACCGAATTTTTGAATAATGAACTGGGGCCCGATAATGAACAAGTACCTAAATAAATCTATCGTGGTGTCGATTAAAATTTTAAAATTCCATACATAGCCTAATAACATAATATCGTTATATTTTATTTTATAAGCATCATTTCTAAATTGTATCTGCTATAAGCTGAAAAATATGAACATTGCTCGAAGCATACACACATACACGCTAATGAATCACGGTTAGAAGCATGCGAATAATCAAACACAAACAAATATTTAACACATTCGGATATATCCACAAATGCTAACTTATAAATAATTTACTTAGACAAAAACATATCACGTATCGTAAATTATAATATATAAATGCCTTTTATGCTTGTACAACCCAGCGATGGAGAAACTATTAATAAATGGGAACACTTTCAATGATATAATTAATTAATAAAATGACTGACCTCGACAGACTAAAATAGCTATCCGTTTGCAATTAACAATGACACGAAAAGAGTAGAGATTAAAATGGAAATCCTATTAAATTATCTATAACAACAAATTGAAAGGCCTTTTTTTACATTTTATTCCGTTTGATTTGACGGCTCATAAATAAAAATGACTTTTCCCCCTGACAGCAAACAATCGTCAGAGGCATTCTACGATTATTTTAATTACAATTAACTAATTTAAATTTTCACAAAAATTAATTATTTTAAATTTTCTTTGTGTTTAAATGTATCAACGTCACAAAACTTTGCTTATTGCAAAAGATAAATGTTTATTAATTGACATACTGGTTGACAAAACTTTATTTCTTTATTCTTATTTCCTGACTGACATTCTGGAGAACAAATTATATTTAGAATTTCATTTCTCTTTTTATTCCAAATAGGGAAAATGTAAAAGATATCCTACATGTCAAAGGAATTACGAAAAAGATAAAACCGATACAGGCAATTATTTAATTATCTATGACACATATTTCTTATATTCTATGTCATCGATAAGGGAATGAATTGGGTCACTTTCTGCGTATTGCTCTACACCATTGATCGATTATTTTCAATTTCTTTTCTTTTAATTAAATGATACGTGAGAAAGAATGTGCCGAAAATTCGTGTATAGTTTGAATTTCTAGGAATAAAAGGAAAATATATTATAATTAAAGTTAAAAATAAATTTTAATTAAATTAATCCTATTTAATTCTATTTTATTACATGATAAAATTCTCTTAAATACAAAACTATTTTATTAAAGTTTCGTCTCCTTAACCTCTTAACCGAAAATCGTAAAACTTTTTAAACATTTTTCTTTGTTTTAATAAATAAAATTCGGTATCAGATTTCAAAAACTCAATGACTTTTAACACGATTTCCTTTAAGACAAAATCACAATAACAACTGTTGCCTTTCATTTCAAAAGTCAATTTAACGCCAACAAACAATTATTTTATCGCCCCCCGTGACTTTGGAATATTTTTATATTATATCTCCTAAGGGAATTTACGATTATTTCTTTTACAAGAGTACTTTTCTTTTTAGATAATGTTAAGAAACAAAAATTCTAATTTGATTTTATTATTAATTTGTTTTTCTGTGTGTTTTTTCTGAAACAGATAAATAATTCATGCGAGACGGATTTATATTATTTCAATGGAAAATCTTTCATTACAGACATACAAGATTTTAATTAAACTTTTTAAATTAATTTTTTTACTATTTTTCACTATTTACTAAGTATTTTTTGTTTCGAATATATTCAAAAAATCTTTGAAGAATTTGGGATTAATTATTTTTTAAAAATTTAAATAAATTTAAATTGATTTTTAACTATAACAACATGACATTTTATATCAATACAATCTGAAAATCGACTTCTCTATCGAGTGATGCATAACATGTCAAATTTAAACAAGTATTTTTATTATTTTCCTATGTTGCAATACAACTTTCTTAGGATTACTATTCATACCAAATTATTACATGGACATTATGACAGATAATAATTTAATGTAAATATGATAACATTACTATCCATTTAGTAACATTATTTTCTCCCAACGGAGATTATTAGAAAACTCCCTCGTTAGGTAATTGGATTTTATTTCTTTTTGTTTTATACAGTGCATTATATTTGGCTTTAGTTATTCATATTTCAAACTTTTTATACATTGGTGACATGAGGGCCACCGAATGAAAATGATAAATAAAAGTATGAAATGAATCTTTGCTACATTTATATTTTTTTTATATTCAAAGTGACAAAATTTCTCGTTTCATGTTTCAATACTCAAATTTTCAATGCCATCCAAAGGCATTTGGTTTTGTTTCTATTGCCGTATAATAAGATTTAAATTTTTATAATGCATTTTATCTATTGTATTATTTTCAAGGTTTCCGCATTTACAGCAATATATCTATAGATAAATCAGGCTGTTAAATGTGAACGCTTATCATTGCAACACATAAAATACCATAACTATACCCTTGCATGATTTCGAATGCGTTTAGAAATAATAAAAAGCTCAATTAATAAATTATTACTTTATATAAAGTATTACTTTTTAATTGAAATTAGTAACATATAGATAAATTCAATTTAAAAAAAATTACAATAACTTAATTTTAATCGACAGCATGACATTTTTATTGCAATGTTATCTAAAATTCGACTTTTCTCTATCAAATAATGTATAATTTGTCGGGATTTTATAATAATAATAANTTTGTCATTCTGAATTTTTAGCTACATTTATGTGTTGAGTGATATTTGAGCAGTCAGACACGTTATTTCCTATTCAAATGAGCATGATTTTCCAGTGAGATCTCGAACCTTCCTCTGATCCCCGGTAACGTTATAAAAATGAGACTATTTTTTTAAAAATTTATTTGGAATTTTATTTCCACTTTGATATTATAATAATTGAAATAACATTTTTCATTTTATTTGTATGGATATTTGATTTGCATTACGCTCATCATTTACGTGATCTACGCATCACTTTCGGGTTATTATAGGATACAATAAGTCACATTAATGATGAAAATAGACAAGCAGTGAGAATAAGGACATCAATTAAGAGAATATGATGTAGAAAAGATAAAAATAGTTTGACAATGGAAATATTATAATACGCACTTATTTATTAGGGTAGTGATATCTATTTAAAATTAGTTGAGATGATTGAAAAAATATTATTGTAGGGTCTCCGTTTTTTTGATAAATTTGTCATTATATTTCAAGAAAATAATTTCCAAGTTAATAAAGTTGAGATAATTGAGCAAAGCATGATTTTTGATATTTTTTCAAAATAGTTATCACCTTAATGATGGTTTTACAACCATCTAAATAAATGTTTCCAAGATCTTTTTCTTTTTTCATACCAAAATAGATTCACCAATTTTCATCAAAATCGTTTGAGCCGTTTATGAGAAAGATATTGCAAAATTTTCTCGTTTAATAGTAAAAGAAACATAATTTCCGAACTCGATCTGCTAGAGGCACAATAGTATATAAGTAGTATATAGTATATAGGTATGTCCCTGTCAGATATAGGCAACCTACCCTCACTTAAAGAATGTTGTAAGCTAAAAAAATTTAAAGTATGTCTATTTAAGGAAAAAAATTGGTACTTCCGTGTTATCTTACCCCCAAAAATTAAATTATAAAATACAATTAAAATAACAATATAAAAAATGAGAGAATACATTATTGATGACGTCATTGAACATTATTGAACATGAATTTATTAAGGCTATCTGTGATTATGTGATTATGTGATTATGTGAGTTTATGTGGCGCAAACGTGTTCTAAGCAACAGTGCCGATGTGTTCGACACTATTCTCAACGACATTGTGGTTTTCTGGCCACCTGGATGACCATTTACAAACTCTTTACAAACATTTGCTGAGTTTGTAACTGATTTAGAAAATAAATATAATAATTATGTGTTCTTTTTTAATTTAATTTTTGGGGGTAAGATAACACGGAAGTACCAAAAAATTATATATCCTGGTGTTTTTCAGGTCAAAAATTAAACAGGTCATATATCTAAAACTATATGGTTTATTTTTTAGGTAAGTCACTCCCATAAAATTTTATTATTAACATTAATTTTTATTAATTATTGGTAATTATATTATTATTAATATTTTTAATTTTTATTAACTTTCCTCCAGGATATTTCAACAGTTTTCTCAATCCAATAATTTATGCGAAATTCAACAGGGAATTCAGAACACCTTTCAAACAAATCCTTTTGTGTAGATGTTCCTCAATTAATGCAAGATTACGAAGTGAAACATTTGTCCAGGAATATGGACTACCGAACTCATTGGTGAATAATAAACGAGGAAGCATTGACCAGACCTCTCTAAACAATGGTAGTTTCACAAAAAACAGAAGACGTCGTAAACCCGGAATTCTGAGACAGAATCTTAATTTGAACAAATCAAATAATACTAGTGACAGTAGGAAAATCTACGAATGCTCACTTATGAAATCTAATAACTCATCTTTACCAGGATCTTCAATGTTGTTGAATACCTTGGTAAATGGTAGTGCTAAGATATTGAAACCAGATTTTGATGATAATCCATTTTTCTTCTATGACCACATGTCTCCTAATAGCTCAATAAACGACCAAAGATCAGAAAAATATGTTTACGATTTCGGACCGGCGTCTGAATCCGTGAGCATTGACCCCCCACCTCCTATAAATGTATCTTCATATAACTTGAATGCTGATTACTAATATTCCAAGAATGTTGATTGCGTTATTTTGATTATAAAAGATCCGAATTATTTTTTACAATAATAAGTTGTTAAAGCGATACTTGAATATGTATTTTATCATATCTAATAGATTTTATATATTTTTTATTTATCTTTATCAATATTTGAAGACCTTAATTTACTAAATCTTTAGACCATTAGCATATTTTAAATAATATACCAATAATAATAATAATAATAATAATAATAATAATAATAATAATAATAATAATAATAATAATAATAATAATAATAATAATAATAATAATAATAATAATAATAATAATAATAATAATAATAATAATAATAATAATAATAATAATAATAATAATAATAATAATAATAATAATAATAATAATAATATAAAGTGATGATTTCTTGGTAGCAGCATTTATTATTTAAAACAATAAAATGATAATTTAAGCCTTTTGCTGCAAATAATGTATTTAATGAAAAAAATTTCGACTATAAGACAAGGACTATTTTATAGTCGAAATTTTTTTCATTAAATACATTATTTTCAGCAAAAGGCTTAAATTATCATTTTATTGTTTTAAATAATAATAATAATAATAATAATAATAATAATAATAATAATAATAATAATAATAATAATAATAATAATAATAATAATAATAATAATAATAATAATAATAATAATAATAATAATAATAATAATAATAATAATAATAATAATAATAATAATAATAATAATAATGTTACAGAATAATAAATATAAATTTGGTTATTAAATAGTTTCGTCATGTTAACAATTATTTCTGCTTTCGTGGGCCCTTTATTAAAAATAATAAAATCTAACAGAATATCCCATGTGGCTGTCCTACCTCTCACGCTTGGGGGTTTAGTTTTCTAACTGGTGTGATTTATAACCTAATAAAAATTTCAATTAATTATTGAATTAATTTGTACTTTCAAAATACTGCCATTTATGGACCACCTATCGATTTTAAACTATTAAATTCATATTTAACTTTTCATCTACTATTTATGTTAAGCAGTCAAATGTTTAATTTATCAGAATATATAAAATTCTTAAAGTTTATATTTAAATAAAGTGATGAAGATTCGGTTTGGTTGAATTTGAAAAATTATTTTGATTATGTCAACAACTTGTAATATTTTTTTAATCATTGAAAATACTTTGTAGAGGAGATGTTTGTAAATCGAATGAGCTCTAAGTCTTTGAAATCGGTTGAGTAGGTTTTTGAGAAATTGTAAAAACACTATTGGTTATTTTCTGGTAAAGAGCTAGGAGAGGTTTATAAAGTTCGATATTTCGAATTTAATGAGATATAAACTTTGAAATTGATTTTTGAGAAGTTGTAAAGGACACGTTACAGATTTAATTTAGTAACTCATTAGGAGAGGTTTTTGCGAATCGAATGAGCTATAAAACTTTGTTGTTCACATTGTAGATTTCTGTGAAATCGAAAAGTGGTCTGATTTAGGAGGGTGGATGGCATTTGTTTAGTACAACGGATTCACTACATTCTACTATTGAATTTTTATTTCTCACCGATTTATATAAGCTTAACATTTTCATTTTAAAATTATATCGACATTATTGTCTTAAACTATTGACAAAATTCTAATAGAAAGGCCAAAAAAATTATAAAATAAATTTTTTTTTCAACTACTCAATAAAGCCTTTAAAATCAAACTGCAGAGCTTGTCCAAGATAATGAATTCTCAATAGGATTATGACCAGGACTCTTTAAAAGACACTTCAAAGCAGAGATTTGTTGCATATTGTATTTTCCAATAAGAAAATTATACTGTATTCCCTAGAAATCTAAAAAATGGTTACTCTCAAAATTAATCTCAAATTAATCATCAAGACTTGAAAACCAAAATTTGTTGTTTCACAACAGAAGAATTTAAGAAGGATTTCATTGTCAAATTTAATTTAATCTTTTAGAGCAAAAACAAGAAATCGGTGGGAAAAGAAAATTTTGATGAAAATAACCAGTTAAAGGCTGATGAATTTGTTCATTTGCATTTCACGGTTGAAAAAAATTGGGCAACGTTTATAGGTGTTAGAAACAATTAAAAGTTGAACTCAGGCATCAATTTATTTAACTGATTAAAATACTTGTCATTTTAATCGAATGTCCAAATATCTCTATTTTTTGTGGTCCGTGGTGACATGAGGAGCGGCTTGTATTTACAGTGACCTACTTTAATTTTCTACCCTTGCATAAATTTATATACTATAGAATAGATTTCTTACTCTCAATGTGGTAATTAGTAATTGCTAAGTAGTGTGTAAACCAAAAAAATGACTCATTAGTGTTAATAATACCGGTAAATTATTCCATGTTGTGTATTTACATTTACCGAAATTTTTCAATAAATTACCAGTAAAATTTTATAATAATTTAACGCTGTAGAGTACTGATACGTGACGTAATTTTAAAGCAAAAGTGGGCATTGGCCATCTAATTTCAAGAAAAATAAATTTTCTTAAAATTATGTTTCAGATATATAAATTTTAAATTATCATAAAATTAGTATATAATATGAAAAGTATAATTAACCACTTGTGCTATGATTTAATTTTCGGTAGCTGAGCCGCGCTCTACTATATAAACTATCGTAAGGCATCGACGCCTCACCGCGTCAGCGAGCTCAGAGTTTTGACCAGTGCTTAGCGCGAGGGTAGGGTCTTACATAAAAGATTTACACGAATATAAATAATTATTCACAACAACGTTGCAAACACGTCGTTTTTGTTTTTGCGACAAATACTATCGACGTGGTATACACGTCACTTGCAGTTCTGAAAAAAATCATCAAGACGTGCCTGGCACGTCAATATAACGCAAGTGGTTAAAAGTGTTCGGTGTAATCAAAATTTAATAAACTATCAAATTTTGTTTAGATTGATTTAATAAAACAAATAAAAACTATTTTCAGAACTAAAAACTAAATTTCATGTCAGCGCTCTATATATAGTATTGTTGAAATTTTATTGTCCGTCCGTTTCTGAACTAATGTGAATGCTGCATTATTCATTTAGTAGTACCAACCATGCGAGTAAAAAAAATCATAGTTTTCTTTTGATTTTTTTATTCAAAAAAATTAATGTTGACAATGACAGAAGGAAATTTCGTGATCGGTTTCTGTAGAATAAATTTAATAGAATTCAAATAAAATTTGAACTTTAACGTATTTTTTATAATAAAATATTAAACTAAAAATCTTAAAATGTTATGGATTGATATGTTGATAATCAACTGTATTTTAATGCGCATTCTAATTAAGAATTTACACAGAATATTTATTTTTTACAATTTCAATACATTTTTTACAATAGATTGCGCGCGTATACTCATCGGGGGGACGGTAATCTATTTATTTATTTGAATTATTTATAAAAATATAATAATAATAATAATATGTTACCTCTAAAATAAAGAAAGTTAGATCAGCCTTTGAACTAATTCACCAAAAACTAGGCTCAATTATCGATTTAATGTTTAAAATTCTTTCATCCCAAATACAAGTAGCAAAAGGAAATAAAGCTAGGCTGAGTGTATCAACGAGAACTAATTCAGGAATTCTGCAACCAATGTTCAGAATTTTGAAAAGCACTTCTGAATTGAGGGGGACGGAAAATTTAAAACTCACGATGGAGAAAATTTTAATTTTATCCCCTCGATCTAAATTTATTTGAAATATTTCTGTACAACACATCAATTAGTTTCGAGTCCCCTGATGTCAAACAAATTTCCGTTAAATTTAAGAAATGTAAATAAAAACCATTGAATTTTTTTGGTTTAAATTACTATATAAGAGACAAAAATAGCTAAAAAGTAGATTAAATTGTGAAAAATAAGTAAGACTTAAAAATAGTCAATTATAATAAATAGTAATTGTCATTAAAAAATTTTGCGAAAGTTATATTGACGTGAATCTTATAAAAATATAAATTTTTCTTGTTATGTTAATGTAATTTGTGGTGAGATTTTAAAAAGTACGAAACGTATATATTTTTATATGTATATATTTTAAACATGGATATAGAGTTGCCAGATTTTCACCAAGACAAACTGGGACAATCCCGGAAAACCGGGACGTCTGGCAACCCTAGTAACTATATAAAAAATTAAAATAAGAAACCAAGTATAAATATAAAAATCAATAAACTTACATAGTTTTAAATAATTTAATAGCTTTAAATATTGTAAATAAAAAAATAACTTTCCCACGACGGTCACAGATCAAATTAAACAAAAACAAAACTTAACCATCTGTCATTCATAACAAAAACAAACTACCCAACAAGAAAAGTTTCATATTAAAACTCATCGAGCAAGACAGCTAATTCGAAAAATAGAAAAAGTGTGATAAATAACGAAACTTTGGAGGCAGTTGTCCTCCAAAATTTTTAATTTTGTTTGCAATATTGCAATGCAAAAAAACTGGGACAATTGAGCGTCCCGAAGATCTCTTTCGGGACACCGGGACAATCCCGGAAAACCGGGACGTCTGGCAACCCTAATAGATAATGTTCACAAACTATTTGAGAGTACAAACTATTAAAAAAATAGCCAATTACCGTTTTTTAAAAATGAACTCTATACTTCTCGGTGGTGGGGGGGGGCGGTAGCTATTTCTGCAGTGTTAATTAAATGAAATATTTCAAACTAAAATAAGTCTTGCTCAACCCTATACGAAATTTAACAAATCTTTCGCTCACTTCTTCTCTAATTGAATCTTTCTTAAACCTAAAACTACAGATGGAACTAGACTTTTGGGTTTTTCTAGTAACTTTCCAAGTTGTAAGTAGTTCTCTCCATTTACGATATTATCTCTACAATTTATAAAGTTGTAAAAGTTAATAAAACACTTAAAATAAATCCCTGTGATAGAAGTTTTTATGCAAGTTAAATCAAAGAAAAGAGTTTCTGACACCGCTACTTTGAATTTTGATTGTTGAATTAATATTTAAATTAACAATTTATTATAAATTAATATTTTTGTAAAAAAAGACTAAACGAGATTATATTGAAAAATAGAAAAATATTTCATAAAAGTTGATTCTGATTGAAATATTTGACATTTACATGCTCCTCATTACAGATTATTAAAAAAACTCCCCTGCAGTAATTTCCCTGGCGACTTTTAATAAAGTTTCAGCGGAAAATTGTAAAAATATATAATTTCGTTTGATAAAATTTAGCTGAACTTTAATTTAGGAAAATCTTTGATTTTTTTCATTTTTGATATATTAATATCATTATTAATTTTCATTTTCTTCCTTTCAGACCTTCTAATATCAATTTTTAAAAATTTAATAGACCTTGTTAAGGGTTGCTGTGAGGTCGGTGCAAACGGGACGAGCTATGGGAACTCAGAAAAGAAAATGGAAGTAAAAAGAAATTAAAAATGAGAAAAATAAATCAAAAGGAAAGAAAACAAACAAGAAATTAAAACAAAGGCCTTTGTTGATTAAGAAGTACAAATAAAGGTGGAATTTCAAATTCCAGAAAAACAAAATATGAAAAAAAGCCGCATCTTGACAGCTTGTCAAAGATAGCGGAATTGCCGGGGGCAGGCGGCTTAACAGAAAAGGGGAAAATATCTCGACATCTGTCAGAGATAAGGATGACGTTGCGGGGAACACAGGAGAAAATGAAAATGTAAAAACAAAATCTGCATCCAGTGCCACAAATAAAACAAACTATATAAAGGGAAATTGGTGGACACAAATTCAGACAAATTTGGGAGACAAAATTAAATAACGTCGGACGAAACGTTATTGGAGAAACAATTTGTGAAAAATAATTGTAAAGAAAATAATTGTGAAGAATAATTATTGGAGATTTGAAGAAATGAATTAGTAGACAAATTAAACGAAAAGAAGTTACTCGAGTATTTGAATAAAGTTCTGAAGAAGGTCAAAGAAAACAACCAGCTCAAATTCCCAGTTGATAAACCAATCAGTAATTAGTGATCTTTCAATCCAGTGTTATACACAAGTGCTATTCCTCACTGAGTGTTGTAATAAGCATAGTATAGTCACCAAGCAGAATTGATTGTCAGTATAAAGTGAAAGTTATTTGTGATTATCAATAAAGATTTCTGTTGTCATGTGTTATTTGTGGGTCAGTCAAAGACACGCTTGGAGTCAGATTGAGAAATTTAAAGTTTTATCACCAACCCAACATTTTTATGGTTGATTTTTTAATTATGACTTGTATAATCTAAATGCCCGAAACACATTTATTAGACATCACAAATACATATTTTAAGTAAAAAAAAGTCGTTTTCCAATTTTTTGATGGTTAATTCAATTTATGTAAGTTTATTATTAATTTAATAATTAGTATCTTATTTAAATAAATACAGTTTTCGTCATAGTTAATTTTTAGCTTACTGAAATAATGTTTTATTAATCTAATAATAAATAGGGTTTCCAAAACGGAAATATCCGTATCCGGTATCCGCTGTTATTTCTGTCCTTAACCGTATCCGATATCCGCGAAAATGGTCACGATTGCCAATTTTAAATTTTTACATTAAATCTGTTTAACAATATTTTATAAATTTTAATGTTTCTAATAATATATAGCAAGCTATGCCTTTTCCAATATCATTATAATATTTTTGTAACAATGATATTTTATAAATTTGAATTTTTCTACTAATAAGTAGAAAAGTAAGATATGTAAAATTAAGTAAAAGGTGGGTACCTCCGTGTTATCTTACCCCCAAAAATTAAATTATAAAATACAATTAAAATAACAATATAAAAAATGAGAGAATGCATTATTGATGACGTTATTGAACATTATTGAACATGAATTTATTAAGGCTATCTGTGATTATTGTGATTATGTGATTATGTGAGTTTATGTGGCGCAAACGTGTTCTAAGCAACAGTGTCGATGTGTTCAACACTATTCTCAACGACATTGTGGTTTTCTGGCCACCTGGATGACCATTTACAAACTTTTTACAAACATTTGCTGAGTTTGTAACTGTGATTTAGAAAATAAATATAATAATTATATGTGTTCTTTTTTAATTTAATTTTTGGGGGTAAGATAACACGGAAGTACCAAAAGGTGAAACAAAATTTTTTAATTTTAAGTCGTGTAAACCATTCATGTAGTCAATTTGTTTAATCAATTTTATGAAAGGTTGTGCATTAAATAGTTTAAAAAATTGGTAAGCTATCTTTTTGTTTTCAAATGAAAATATTTTAAAAATATTAATGTCATTAAAAAGACTAGCACCATCAGTTTGGGATTATTTTGAAAAACTAGCAAAGGAAATAAAGCGGAATGCAAATCCAAAATATCAGATGAAAACGAATCAACTGGAATCATCTTGAACGTGTTCACAAGATTTTCATCAACGAAACCGTTAAAAATGAACAATTTACGACTAAAATTCAAAGAACTTCAACTTCAATATTAGATTTTGTTAAGCGGGAGAGTTGGGAAGATATAGTATCAAAAATGGCAGCGGCCGATAATATTTTAATTCGTATTATAACAAAATCTGCATTTATTCGTGAATCAATTTCTAGTCGGGGTGTTCCTTACCAAACTGCGAAACCAGTGTAATGAAATTAACATAAAATAATTATGAAATAAAGAAAACAGAGATGATTAAAATGATTGAAAAAAGTAAAATATTCCGAAACAAATACAGTATCACTAGTGATGAATGGACAATCTTATGAACATAAAACGAAGAATGCATGAATCCGGGACTAATTCATATTCTAGAATCTTGTAATGGAGATGAAATGGTCGATAATGTTAAAAATCGCTTGCTTAAATTCAACATAAATCTTGATAGTGATATTATATGCACTACTCATGATGGCTCTCCAATGATGTTAAACAGGGTTGCCAGATTTTGAAAACATCATGTCGGGAGTAACGAAAAAAAAATGAAGGATGAAGGATGGCTGACTAATAATGAACACTACATTTATTATATAGCATTTTACAAATCGGGAGTTTTTGGCATGTATATCGAGAGTCGGGAAATATACTTTCATAACGGGAGACTCCCGACGAAATCGGGAGGTCTGGCAACCCTGATGTTAAAGCATGGTAGAAATTGCCCAGCTGAAATGATTATATGCTTGAACCACGGTATACACTTAGGAGTTTGTCATTATTTTTATAAAAACCATGAATATGCTCAAACATTACATGAAGAAGATCTTGACGAATATGTAGTTTATTTTGAGGATTCTTAAAATGATGAATAAGAGATCGAAAACTATGAAGAGTAAAATATTAGAATTTTTGAGCAGCTGAAAATAGGAAGGAAAATTGTGTTTCTTTCAGATATTCTCCTGTAGTAATAGGATTATGCAAGATCACGTTAAAATTATTTCTAATGCGAGTATGAACTATTTTTAGCCATAAAACTTCAATGGAACTCAATCGGGCCAATGATAGAAATATTTTTGAAGTTAAAAACTCCAATTTCACAAGCTTTAAAGGATTTGAATTGTTTGATATTATTTGATAGTTAAAATTAACTTGAAGATAATAAAAAATGTCAGTTTTTCTCTACAGCCTATAAAATTAGCAGTGGAAGAATTGAGTCGAAAAAGCACAAACCTTTTTACTAATGAAGGCGTTTTTTATGTTTTAAAAAAGAAGATGGAAGCGATATATTCAGAAATAAGTCGGGTTATGTTCCATTCAATTAAAAATCACATTGAAGGTCGAAAAATCAGCTATATTACGGCTTTAATAAAATGTCTTGTTGACCTATCTTCAACAAATGGTTTTTCGTTTTTTTTCCTTAGTTTTGCTACAACTCTTATGAAGTTACTTTTCTTTAATTTTCTCGTTGTTTAAGGAAATTATTAATTGTCTCACCACGGGTCTTCTTTGTTTTAATCCTTTTCCATTTCTCCATTACTCATGATGTTAGGATAATGGTTTCCCAGCTTTGAGTTTGTTTACTTCTCTTTCTGTTTCCTTAGCTCAGGTTTTCCCTAATTTAATTAATTACCGATTTTCTGTTTTTGTACGTTTCCTTGCATTTCAACCCTTTGTAAACATAATCATTAATCCATTCTCACCGTGATCTTGCTCATCATCTCATTTGCATCTGACCCGTCTTTCAAATTTTAATTCGATGATTTCTTGATTTTGAATTTCCAATATTCCTTTATTATTCTTTGGAAATTTTAAATTTAACAACTCCACAATTTAAAAAGAATAAAAGTATTAATCAATTATAAAATTCAATATTATTTTTTTATTTTTATACGGTTATCCAATAACCTTGGTTGCAGAAAATCCGGGTATTTGAAAACCTAATAATAAGTTAATTAATTTATCAGCCAAAAACATGAAAATAAATACTCATATCCGGTTGACTATTATGTTTTGCTTTTGTTAAATAAATGCTGTTCAAATTTTGTAGCTAAATTTACATTTCCTAAATAGTCTATAAATAGATATTTTATTCTGTTCTTTTAAGTTAATTTATTAGTTTTGTTGATCAGAGCCTAAATGATAAAAATAAGAGCCTCAATAATATAAAAAATAACCAATGATAAATGAGTGTCATTAGCAAAAATATTAAGAAAAAAGCTGCCGAAAATTCGTGAATATCAAAAAACATCGACATATTTACTGATTCATAGTCTTCAAGCTTTTTAATAAATACAATGGAAAAGAAATCAGTAGTGAAATAGCAAAAAAATTTCTTATAATAGCAAAAATAAATAAAAATAAAGTTCATTAACAACAAATAAGAAAATATGAAAAGTAAAATTCAAGAAGAAAATAAAACTCCATGCACACAAGCACGGTGCACAAAATTTCTATTATAAAAATACACACAATTGGACAATAAATAAGGACTTCATTTTAAATAATAAAAAAACTGAAATTATTATGTTTATAATCGAATCGTAATTATTTTGACAAAATCCGATTTTATCATCATATTGAACTCTTCATAGTTAGTACAAATGTTAAAACACAATCGTTATCATCATTGTCACTAATATCCCATGGGTATTATAAATTCGTGGAGGTCATCTTGTGGATGTCACCATACGATTATTTTTATATTGAGGGATTTATTGTTGCATTATGCTTATTAAGATGATAATCAAAATCGTTTGGTTAGGAATAGTATTTTATTATTTACATCAAATTATTGTCATCGTCTTAATTATTATATTATTAGTATAATTCATCGTTTTTACTATTTATTCAATATTATCATTGCAAGTTAATCATACTATTGTCAGCGTTGTTAGAGTTTTCGATGAAATTAAGTATTACAAATTATTGATCTGGTTCCAAGATATTAAAAACAATAACAGGTTCTCGATGTTTCCAATATTTACTATCCATTATAATTACAGTCAAATTGATTTCTGCTAACACAATTGCACAAAAGATTCGTCACTCTAAACTCGAAACTTATTATAACACAAAGTGAGTAATAGCCCAATTCAATGATTGCTAAACATCTCTCAGTTGAACCTCCTCGATATACCAATTGGCTGATTAATTTTGCTTCTATTTCGCCTTCTTTAATCTCTGTGATACCTTGTCTCCAAATATCATTCATCGAAATTATAAATTCTGAGTTTACTATTTCTTCACCTCTATAGTTTTCTCCAAATATTTCGCCTATTTTTTATATAATTCTTCTATCTTTTTGTCTGTCTTTTCTTCTTTTTTTTCTCCCTTTTGTTGGGTTATTGAGTCGTTGGTGAAATTTAAATTTAAAGAATTGTTTCTCTGACTCCAAGCGTGCCTTTCGTTGACCCGCAAATAACAATTAACACTGGAAACCTTTATTTATCACAAATATTTTCACAATGATACAATTGGCTCAACAAGCTAACTACCGATTATACAGTGCTTATTACAACATTATAGCCTTGATTGAACAAATCACTCACAACTGAGGAGAATAATGTTTCCTCGCAAATATTCTCTTTTAACTGTTCTGTCGTAACTATTCTTCTTCCACTGTTCCTTCTCTTAACTGTTCTCGTAATATTTCCGTCTGCTTCTGCAATGCTTACTTCTTTTATACCTCGTCACTTTGTGGCACCAGTTTATCTTTAATTTCCCATTTTTCCTCCAACATAATTCCCCGACTTTTTCTTGCACAAGAGTTATCTTTGACAGCTGTCAAGATATTCTCTAGTTTTTCCTTTTTGTTTTCCAGGCTTGTTTTCTTTTCGTTCCCTTTATCTCTGGCAAGCCGTCGAGATAAGTACATTATTGTTGTTTCTATTTTTCCCGATTTTAAAATTTCATTTCCTTTTGTACTAATTTATTAGTAATGACCTTTATTTTAATTCTTTGTTTGCTTCTTTTTGTTCGTATTATTATTCTCATTTCTTGTTTCTTTTTACTTCCGTTTTCTTTTCCGAGTTCCCATAGATCGTCCCGTTTGTCATGACGACTTTCCCCCAAGTAATTCTATTTATTAATTTATAAATTTGTTTTTTAGGTATCCTCAACATTTTTATAGTAGCTAAAATTTAGTGATAATTTAATGTTGTTTTTGTCTTATTTTTGCCTAGCCATCCTGACTACTGTCGAAATGTACAATTTTATTTCATTTCTTTTTCCGACTTCCTCGATGGTCTTCTCGATATCTCTGCCAAGTTGTCGAGATAAATCAATTCGATTTTCCTATTTGTTGCTTGTTTTCTCTTTTCAATTTGTATTTGTTAATTATAACGTACTTTGTCGTATTTTATTGCTTGATTTTATCGAATCTGTCATTTCCTTTTCATTTTACCGTTTCATCTTCTTACTCCTGCTTCTCAGAATTCTGGAACAACATAACCTCCAACTTACATGTGTGTAGAAATTTAATGTTCCGAAATTTAATAATTTTATTATAGGAATTGTGAAGGTGAGAGAAAAATAATTGAACATACGAACACAAAACACATAATGAAAAATGCATTCAAATTTATTATAACGTTTTTTGTTCCGAAATAAATAACCATTAACATATTATTATAAGAACTTTTATTTCTTCCAATTTCACCACTGATTATTTTTTCCATTGAATTTATTAAAAAGAGAGTTTGAAGACTATAAATCAGTAATATATCGATGCTTGTTGATACTCACGAATTTTCGGCAATGCCTTATTCAAGTGAATTTTTTTAACATATTGTTAACATATAATTATTTTAAAATTATTAAAAAATTATGCAGGAAAATATTTTTAATTTAGAATCGGACAGCACAAAAAAAGAAAATACATCGTAAAATTTTAATTATAAAATAATTTAGAATATAAACTTTCTTTAGATTTATAGATATTTCTCAGGATATTTCTCAAGGATAGATGGATTCAGCTTCATGTAAGGACAAGAATCCAAGCAGATTTGACATCGTCAAAGATGCCATTGAAAATGAGCTGCAGAAAGAAGATTATAAAAATTTAAAAAACTATTTCATACATGTACGCCGTTTCTTTCCTAAATGTATTAAAAGAATGTCTTCGGTGATTACTTTATTTATTTATAGTTAAAAATATATCTAACTTATCGAAATAATTCCAAATAAATTCATAAAATGTCATAAAATTCCTAAAGAAACACCTGAAATAAAATTATCAATTATAAATGCTGGCTAAAAGTAGTATTTAAGAACTTGAATAATGATCTCATAAATTTAAAAAAATCAAAATTCAAGTCTTAAAAGTTACTTAAAATTAAAAAACTTACTAGAAAACCATTTTTATAAATTGAATAAATGAAGTTATAAACTTCATTTTCACGTAAATGGTAAGTCACTTCAACTGGTGTGCACACCAACGTGTAATATAGAGGTGGCTAAATTTCAGAATTAGGTGAAGAATTGAGAAGGTGACAGAAAAATATTGTGGTTGTGGGGCGAGCACCAAAGCACTGTCAGTCAAAAATGACTGACATGCAGGCCCTAGGAGAGGCGGGCCAGAGGGGCTACTGGCACCGGGCTCAAAATCTTCAAAATTTTATTTGAAGAAATTTTTTTGGAAACAAAAATTAATTTTTAAAAATTCAAAAATTCAAAAATGGACTAATGATATAACTTCTTTGCTCTTATATATCAATCTAACATGTTTTTAAATAAATCAGATTGATCTAAGATTAGGAAATCGTCATTTAAAATTGCTTGATCGTTATTAAAATCCACGAATAAGAGATTTTCCAGTTCATTTCTTTAATAAAACGCTTCAGAATGGAGAAAAGGCATCTCGAGATTGGATTTATTATAGTGAGTCGACAAAATCTATTTACTGTGCTTCCTGCTTATTTGAAAATGAATTAGCAAGTAATTTCACAAAAGGTTGGAGCCGTGATAAAGGTTGGCGAAAATTAAAAGACAAAGTTTCTGCACATGAGAATTCAAATTCTCATTTAAAGAATTATGTCAATTGGAAGAATGCTGTAGCTCCTGAGAAGAATGAAGCACAAGTGGAATCATTGTTGATGAAAAATATTCACAGTAGAAAGAAGTGTGCCCCCCCCCCGCGAGGACACATCGATAAACAAAGACATATGACTCATCGATGACCCATCCATAGCAATCGTGGTAACCACGGTAACCAGGTCAAGATCACGTGACTCGTCCATAGCAACGGTGGTAATCATGGTAACTAGTCAAGGTCATTCTATTTTTAGCAACAAGGTCATGTGACGCCATCGATGACTCATCAAGGTCATTCTATTTTAAGTAACTAGGTCAAGGTCATTATATTTTAAGTAACAAAGCCAATGACTCGTCAAGGTCATTGAAGTGCATATGACTCATTATTTTTGGAACAAAGCCAATGACTCATCAAGGTCATTAAAGTACAAATGACTCATTATTTTTTAAACAAATATATTTAAACAAAGAAATTTAAACGAAGACATTTAAACAAAGACATTTTAAGTAACTAGGTCAAGAAATATTTTAACAAAGACATTTAAACAAATATTTAAACAAAGACATTTAAATATAAGTGACTCATCCATGACTCATCGTTTAAAATAAGAGGTACTTTTATATAAATAGCACTAGACCCCCCTGTATGACTCATTGATGACTCATCCTTTTTAGAACAAAGACCAATCATTTATTGTTAAAACATAGACTCATCACAAGATTCATCATCTATTTTTTAGAACAGAACTCCTCTAGAACAAAGATGTTATTATCAATATTATTATTTTTATTATTATTATTATTATTATTATTATTATTATTATTATTATTATTATTATTATTATTATTATTATTATTATTATTATTATTATTATTATTATTATTATTATTATTATTATTATTATTATTATTATTATTATTATTATTATTATTATTATTATTATTATTATTATTATTATTATTATTATTATTATTATTATTATTATTATTATTATTATTATTATTATTAATATTAATAATATACATATCAAACAAAAGGTAATTCAAAGATGAGTATGATTGTCCAAGTTTGAAGGGTCAAAGGGTCGAAGGTTCAAATTTTTCAAACCTTATAATATACATATCAAATAAAAGGTAATTTAAAGATGAGTATAATGGTACAAGTTTGAAGGTCAAAGGGTCGAAGGTTCAAATTTTTCAAACTTTATAATATACATATCAAAAAGAAGGTAATACAAAGGTAATCATCGATGACTCATTTATTTTTATTATCACTTTTTTAAAACAAAGACATCTGTTTTCAGAACAAATACAATGACGCGCCTATGGGATTTATTATTATTATTAATATCAAAATTATTATTATTGCAAATATTATTATTATTATTTATTATTATCAATAATATTATTATTATTTTTATTATTATTAATATTATTAAAATTATTATAATTATTATTATTATTGCAAATATTAATGAAAAACCTAAAATATTTTTACACACATGCTCAACCTATATTCATGTCTTTGTTAATCATGCACGTTTATTGCAAATTTATTAGTCATACCCTGATATTATAAAATATTTATTTTTTACACACATACTCAACCCATTGTCACTATTATTATTTATTATTATTGCAACTGTTAGTGAAAAACCTAAAATATTTACACACACACACAAGTTATATATCATTCGAAAGTCAACATGCTAGTATTACACACCTTAAGGATAGAAAAATATTTCTAAGTGATTGTGTGTGCAATAGGCAAAAATAATAAATTTTATAAAAATCTTGTAAATTTCTTTAAAAAATCTATATTTTCTGTGTTTTTGTGTGTGCTATGGGGTGGAGAATTACTATGTGTGTGTAAAAATATGAATAAGGAAAATTTAACAAGGGAAAATGGGAGATAACTTCATGGAAGTGATGATCGACCAGGTTCGGAGATGGGAGGAAATGATAGTCATTCGATGGGTCGAAGATGATGAATCGAAGAATTCGGGAGAAGCATTGATACCCGAGAAATATGCATGCTAGCAAAGCCGGACTGAAGTGGAGGCTAGTAACAAGCTAAGTTAAATGAGAGAGAGAGCCAGAAAAGAGGAGTTCGCCGAAAAGAGGTATAGCTGGATATGGGATATATGGATCTGCAGGACCACACGAGGTAGGATGCGGAGAAGGGAATTCCAATTAGGAATTTGTGTGTGAGTGTCAATAGTCGTAAGGGAATTCTACGGACGTTGAACACGAGGTAGCGGCAGCGGAGGATAGTGAAACTCTGAATGAACGAAGAGTTGTCATCCGAATGATTTAAGTGCTATGCATCATAATTTAAACATTTATTTTATTTTTCTTTTAATTACCATGATATTTGTCTTGATGATGGGAAGGGAGCCGATTAGCCAGGAGGACGTCTGTTACTGTCGATACTCGTATCGAAAGGGCACAGATCGTCTTGCTGGATGATTAGCCACGGGAATTGAACAAAGTTTTGAAATAAGAGTATGGAATTGGAAGGCGATAGGTTCTCTAGCTCAGCAATCACACGGCCATCCAGCTATACCTTCCCTAGGAGTGTATAGAACATCTTTGTCGGAGCGTAGAAGAGCATTTCGAAGGGCATAAATTTCCTATTTCAAACCCTCTCCTCTTGTAGGGGGATAGCTTCGGTAACCTACAGTCGATTGATAAAACCAATTTTAGACTTCGTATATTTGCACATGTGGCGGTTTGATCGCTAACCAGTAACTGCTAAGAATCGCAAAATGACCTATCTGCCTTCTTGTAACAGCTTGTGGGAAATCCGATCTCGATCTTTGATAAAGAATCTTGGAAAATTTTTAGACAAGCGGCTGTCAGATAAACGATTGACGTTGAGGCATCTATGATAAACATTCCCCTCTCGGCGATTAGACTACTATGGGGATACGTGGCATCTGAAGTAAACAGACATTAGGAGATCTCGAGAAAGTTTTTAGTTCAGCTGACTCGATATGACAAATTCGCATGACACAAAAATTTAATCTCCATTAAAAATCGGATAAATATTCGCAGGTGTATGAAGTCGTCTATCATTAGTAAGATTGACGGGTGTTTAATGCTAGAGGTCCTTCGTCTCGGTTTAATTTTCCCTCACGCTGGATAGAACCAGATGGGTTGATCGATGTACTTCAAAAGGTGAGAGATTGTAACATGGGAAAGATGAAAACGATTCTAACAGTTAGATGACGTAATCCAGAGAGCGCGATCTGAAAGCACATCGATATTGTGGTGCACACCTACATGAGGTAATATACCCAACATGCGTACCATTAAACGAACATGCAACTGCCACAGAGACACTTCATTCATTGTCAGCTTACTTAGTAGATAACGCCGATCACTCACTAACACGTCATCCTGTACAATAGTAGCTACTCGGGGATAAGCAATTGCGGCGAATCAGGGAATTGTGCGCCCCGCAGTAAGTAGATTTGCTGAATACACCAGATAAATAAAATCAAGTGGACAGCACCGTCACTCGTTAATAGCGCAACCCCTGTGATTGTGGTTAGAAAGGAAATAAATTATTTGCACCAATCAATAAACAAGCAAACCTCATTTCACATATTGATAAACATAAACCGTACACGCATAGACCGCCAAACGCACAGTTCCGAATCAATATTGCCATTCGGCTTATGATTGTTATTATAGGTCATTTCTCATTATTGACAGTCATCCTTTAAAAAATTCAATGTTTGAAAGGAGAAAGAGATAAGGGAATGAACATAATATTGTTGCCCAGTTTTCTTCACGGTTTTAGAGGAGGATCGCGTGCCACCAATGTAGGTCTTTTCGTGCCACCAGGTTTAAGGGCCCTTCCTGAAATTGTTCAGTAGTAAAATCAGTAAATTTTTACGACTAAATGTTTTAATGAAAGTATGATGAGTTCTCGATCGAAACCCCACCCCTCATAATCCCACGGTTCCACTAAATTTAATAACTCACCCCTGAATAGAAAGGAGTAAAGAAATGGGCACTGAATCGGAGAGTAGAATAATGAACGAATTTAACTATTTTATTGGTATAATGTAACTATGTCTGAAATCCCTTTTACAGCTCTATTCACAATGTCCGAACCGAATCTCCCTACGACTGGCCCGAGACCGTGTTTCTCGTGTGCCGATAAAAACTCGTTATTACGGAAATCTGCAGATTACATCGGAACCTTGAAACGTAAAATTGACATCTTAGAAGGTATCTGGTTCAACCCAGCAACGATGAAAGAAGCTCAGATGAAGATTCTCAGACTCGAGCACTGCCGCGACAGCTTGCTCGAGGAAAGTCGGAGCCAGCGGCTCACTATTAAAACCCAATAAGCGGCCCTGCACCGCATATACTCTGACACAGAGTTGAAGACCCGCATAGCCGAATACCCCAGTTTGGATAAAGGAAACGTCTTTCCACTTCATCATCGAGCGGATCACGTGGGCCCGTCCCACTCGTCATCCTGTCACTCTCATGGACCTACCGTAACGTCGCTAGGTCTACCAGACGTTATAATAATGGAAATTCGTCAATCTATGGCATCCAACGTAGCCTCGGGAACCACTCTCGTTGCTCAGGGAACTGCCCAAGCCGATCTTCCAAAAGCGATGAGAAAGAAGCGGCTGACTCGCGCAGAAAAGACGAAAAAACGGAGCAAAGAACTCGCTGCATTAAAAGCCACTCGGTTTGCAGCAACATCAACCCAACAGGCCACTGCAAAGAATTTAAATCCTACATTCAAAATCGTGCCAGCCACGGGTCCCCCGCCAGCTCGTGACCCGGCGTTGGAAATGGACATGGCGGCGATGTTGCTAGAAGGAGACCTCCAAATGTAGAGGCTCATCCTGAAATTCTGTGGGTTTTCTCGAAATCAACTTTGCATGTTAATTGTGAATCATAAAATTTCAGCGAAATAAAAATGTGACAATGTGCCAGGGATTTGTTTTACTTCTCTCTGATGTGATTTAAATTTATAATCGGCGTAATAAATGTTTGAGAACGAAAGAATGTTGGTTTGGTTAATCTTTGCTTGTTTTATTTTTGTGACTACTGTTCTGAGACTCTGAGGCGAATGAGTAAACGGAAATGAAATGACCTCACTTGGACCAGAGGGTTTTGTTGTGAGACGTAAGTCCTTCTACGGCAGTCGGGAACCCGTACCGCGAATAATGCGTGGAGTAGTCCTAACGCGAAGGCTCACCTGCCCGCAGATTCCGACCTCGGTGCACATCACCAACAAGGCTCAACGTTATGGGTGTATCGGAGGGAATATCATCAACATCATTTGGGTATCTGGGGGAACCAGAATTAGTTACAACTTCACCCTTACTCGTATCACTCGTTAACGATCAAACCCCAGGTACTCAACACTTATTATGACTCATCGATGAGTCATTGTTACTAAGTGAGTAATTTCTACTCACATAAAGACATCTTTGTTAAATTACACGTTTATGAAATGTCTTTATGTGAGTAATAATTATAATAATAATTATAATAATAATAATAATAATAATAATAATAATAATAATAATAATAATAATAATAATAATAATAATAATAATAATAATAAAATAATTTAAAATTAACAATGGCCATTTAAATATTGATGTACTCATATTTGTTGCCATCTTGTTTGAAATTGGTAACGTTGAATTGGTTTCCAAATTTTCTATCGATTCTTTTATTGTTCGAATTTCGAATATTATTAAATCAATCTTTCTCAACAAATGATCATGTTTCTTATTAATAATTTTCATATTTTTTTTATTTTCAACAATTGAGTTATTGAAAACCTCAATATGATCAATCAATTTAAATTTTATATTTTGTATATACTCAAATGATAGGGCATAGCTGTTTTCTAAATTCTCCAATCTTTGTGATATTCTTTTTTCTAGATGCTTTACCCATTTTGGTTTGTCAAGAATATATAAAATATCCATCAACTTGGCGGTATTTGGACAAACACATATTGATTTATTAAAAGACTCCACCGTTATTGTTGTATTGTGTGAGCACACACTCTTTATAATAATTAGCAATAGAAGTATAGTTTTCATGTTATATCAAATCAAATCTATTATGTTTTACATTTATAGTCTATCAACCAATCAGAATCATATTATACACACACAGTAATATAAATAAAACAGTATATTATAATTTTGTTGTAAAAATGTATCAATTTATTGAAAACGTTCTAAATGGACTAGTCACAGCGAATATAGTCAACAGCCTCAATTTCCTGGTCAATCGGACCGACCAAATTATTGAAGGCAACCATATCGACTACCAGAGCATACTTGATATGGATTGTCTTGAATCAAAGAAGATTTATTTTAACAATATATTTCAATGTCTCTGCGATGAAGACATGAAATGGACAAGAATTATTGTAGGGTTCACCTACATGAAGATAATCATTGCGAAAAGCCAACATGACTCAGAACATTATTATCACTGGTCTTTAGAAGTAAATTTATTTTTATTCATTATTATGATTATTATTTTTTAGATAATCAACTATCCAGCCTATATTTAATCAATTTGCAACAGATAATATATTCTTAACATTTACACCAGCTATTTCTGCCAATTTTTCCAACAAAAAGTTGATTACAATTTCTAAATAATAAATAATTCGGTAATTAATTAATCAAATTAACCTTTTTCTGTAGTCATTTTTATTAATACTTTTAAACTATATTGTAAGTTTGTTTATAGAATGTCTTTGTTAAATTTGCATTACTGTTGCATTACTGTTGCATTACTGCTAATAAAATAAATAATATTAAATACATTAAATACATTTATTAAAATATTTTATATACATTTATTAAATACATTAAAATAGTTGTGAAAGCCTAGCAGACATAATTTTCCAAATTGGAGAATAAACATCATTATTATCTACTTTATATCCTTGGATTGCAATTATTATATACCAATTTGCGTTTTCTATGAAACTGATTTCATCAAAGGCATCATAAAATTTTGCATATCGGTTGTTGAACCATGAAATTTTAATTGGTGAACCAAATGATCATATTTCTATTATGATTCGAACAAAGATTTTCTACTCCAAATGATAAAGAATTATCAATGAATGTTGTTGTTAATGACCATGTATTTCTCATAAAGTTAACTATTGTAACGACCATTAAATAAATAAATTACCTGTTGCTAAATGACAAAATTAACCAATAAATTAGTCGTTCGAAATAAGAATAAAGTTACATTTAAAATATTAACCAAATGGAAATATTTCTCACTAAATTACCTAAGAATTTATATACATGTGCCTTAATTACCTTTGCGACCAGTACCTTTACGACAAATACCCATAAGGGGACAAAATATCTTGTGGGATAAACTCTGATTATATAAAAGAACTGACAATAATAGTCTTTATTAATTAAATTGTTGCATATAGATTTGCATTGATACATCAAAATGTCAGATAATATTTATAAATTAACTAAAAAATACACAAAACAGCAATAAATGTGCATGATTAACAAAGACACTAGAAATTTGTATTGAGAACTTACATGTATATAGTATGATATTCATTAATCAAAGTTGAACAGGCTTGACAATTGCGAACATTCTTCTCGTGACACTTAGAACAAACAATTACATGACCACACGGTAAAAACAAAACCGAAACTTGATTTTCTTTACAAATTGAACAAGTTAAATAGATTTTCTTAACATCTTCCAGTTTTTCCGTTAGTTTATTTTCAATCAAATCGACTTTCGCTATACATTCATAAATCAATCTACTATATACCGGTTTCAACCTTAAATACATGCAACTCCAAAAGTATTCATTCAGTGAATCGTTGTTTACCCCTCTTATCTAAATACACTAAATAACTAGATAACTTCAAAATACATTTATCACAATTAAATAAATCAATCAAATATTCAATAGAGGAATGTTTGAAAATTTTTAAAACATTTATGATTTCCTTATCATGATCATTTATAAAATCTTCAACTGTGTTGTTAAAAACTCGAACTTCAAAGAGCGCTCATCTTCGGAATAGGTTGGACTTCATTTTTCCTTATTTCAAGAATGACTTCCTTGCTATAAATTACGTATATATAAAAATTGATAAAATAATAAAGTTACCAAATACATTTTGTGACTTAAACAATCATATTCAACAGTTTTACTTGTAGAAATCATCAGTAATAACTAAATTACTTTTGTTTTTACATTTATAACAATATAGATAGCCAATTGAATAAGCATTTTCAAAATGTAATCAATGAGTCATTGTCTTTGTTTCAATGACATTGATAGGTCATATGACCTTGAATGAGTCATACTTTATAAAATAAGAATTTTGAAAAAAATAATCATGAAAAATATATAAAACAATAAAAATGTTAAAAATATTGCTTATTACAAAATTTGGATACCCTGTATAAACCCATCGAAATGATAATAATAATAGTTGGAAAATAACTTTGAAAATAATAATAATAATAATAATAATAATAATAATAATAATAATAATAATAATAATAATAATAATAATAATAATAATAATAATAATAATAATAATAATAATAATAATAATAATAATAATAATAATAATAATAATAATACCCTTTTGAGCAGTACCCTTGCAACATGTTGAGTATGACCATTACCCTTATTTGGGATAAAATATCTTGTCGGATAAACTCAGAGTATATGATTAACAAAGACATGAGCAATAAATATCGAATGTGATTGTGTGTGTGTGTGTAATTAATGCTTCTTCTTGAATTTTTTCTGTACAGGCACACAAATTTTTCATAAATTTTAAAGAAATTTGATAAAATCTTTACACACACATACAATAATTCTCTACCCTATAGTACACACACATAGATTTTTCATAAATTTTAAAGAAATTTAATGACTTTTATACACACACATAATAATTCTCTACCTCATAGCACACACACATAAATTTTTTATAAAAAAGAAGTTTACATGTATTTGATAAAATATCATATTTTTACACATACATAATAATTCTCTACCTCATAGCACACACACAGAAAACATAGATTTTTTAAAGATTTTTATAAAATTTATTATTTTGCCTATTGCACACACAATCACTTAGAAATATTTTTTTATCCTTAAGGTGTGTAAAACTAGCATGTTGACTTTCGAATGATATATAACTTGTGTGTGTGTAAATATTTTAGATTTTTCATTAATACTTGCAATAATAATAAATAATAATAGTGATAATGGGTTGAGTATGTGTGTAAAAAATAAATATTTTATAATATCAGGGTATGACTAAAAACTATGCAATAAATGTGCATAATTAACAAAGACTTTGCAATAAACGTGCATGATTAACAAAGACATGAATATAATAATAAAGTTTAATAAGTTGAGTATGTGTGTAAAAATATTTTAGGTTTTTCATTAATATTTGCAATAATAATAATAATAATAAATAATAATAATAATATTTGCAATAATAATAATTTTGATATTAATAATAATAATAATAAATCCCATAGCCGCGTCATTGTATTTATTCTGAAAACAGGTGTCTTTGTTTTAAAAAGTGATGAGTCATTGTCCTTGTTCTAAAAATAAATGAGTCATCGATGAGTACCTTTGTATTACCTTTTGTTTGATATTTATATTATAAAGTTTGAAAAGTTTGAACCTGCGACCCTTTGACCTTCAAACTTGGAACCTTGGATCTTATTATGTAATTACTTTGAAATAATAATAATTATAATAAAATAATAATAATAATAATGATAATAATATGATTGATAATAATAAGTAATATTGATAATAATAATAATAATAATAAATAATAATAATATTGATAATAATAATAATACTATTGATAATATCATCTTTGTTCTAGTGGAGTTCTGTTCTAAAAAATAGATGATGAATCTTGTGATGAGTCTATGTTTTAACAATAAATGATTGGTCTTTATTCTAAAAGGATGAGTCATACACAAAGGGGACCGAGTGTGCAAAAAATGTACGCCCCATTTAAAGATGAGTCATCGAAGAGTCATTTAAATTTAAATGTCTTAACGATGAGTCATCGATGAGTCTTTGTCTATATATCTTTATTGTAATGTCTTTGTTTAAATGCCTTTGTTTAAATATTTATTTAAATGTCTTTGTTTAAATATTTGTTTAAAAGTATTTGTTTAAATAGTTGTTTAAATGTCTTTGTTTAAATGTTTGTTTTAATGTCTCTGTTTTAAATATGTACTTTAATGATGAGTCATTGGGTTTGTTCCAAAAACGATGAGTCATATGACCTTGTTACTAAAAATAGAATGACCTTGATGAGTCATCGATGGCGTCACGTGACCTTGTTATTAAAAATAGAATGACATTGACCTAGTTACCATGGTTACCACCGTCGCTATTGATGGGTCATGTGACCTTGGCCTGGTTACCATGGTTGCTATTGATGAGCCCTATGTCTTTGTTTAGCGATGAGTCACCGCGGGGGGTATATGAGAGCACACTTCCTTCCACTATTCACGATGAAACAGAAAAATGGAAGAAAATATTGACACGCATACTGGATGTTATTTTATTTCTTGCTGAATGTGGACTTGCATTTTTTGGAGATTTGTTTAAACTTGTAAATTCGTCAAATGGAAATTCTTTAGGAATAATCGAGCTAATAAGCAAAAAAAATATGGTTGAAAACAAAATTCTATCGAAAATAAGAAATGCAAAATACTATTCTATAATTGCTGACAGCACTCCAGACAGCTCAGTTTTCGATAGCCATACGTTATGTTGACCTGCAGTCAAATTCATTGATCCAAGAAAGATTTATTTGTTTTGACGAGTTTTACGGAAAAACTGGAAAACAAATTGCCATCAATAATCAGAAAAATTGTGTGGCTGGAAGTTTTGACAACGCAAGTTCAATGTCAGGAATAAATATTGGCGTTCAAGCTTGGCTTAAAGAGGCAAATCCTGAATTTATGTTCTCTTCTTGTGGCAATCATACACTTAATTTGGTAGGAAATGATGCAACATTATGCTGTACTGAATCAAACGACTATTTCGTGAAATTTCAAACGCTCTTCAATTTTTTCTCTTCATTTACATCTCGCTGGGCTATATTAAAGAAGCACTGCAACAAGTTGCTTACGAATGTATCAAAAACCAGATGGTATGCTCGTTTTATTGCCGCAAAACCAATCGTGTCTTTTTTGAATCTGATAAATTTGGCCCTTAAAGAAGTTGATTCGAATCTAAATCAATCTGCAGAATCCAAATATACATGCAAGTCGCTTTTAAAATTCACATCTCGATATGAAACGGTGGTCATGAATTCTATTTGGCTCCCTATACTGACAGCAGGACAGAACATAAATTTATTGTTAGATGCAAGAGATGCAACTTTGGACGTCGAGACCGAGAATATAGATGCACTAATTAATTCAATAAAATTAATGCGATGGGAAAAGGTGATGAGTGATAGTAAGGAATATGCTGAAAAATTATCCATTCATGCATCATTTGAAATTAAAAGAAAGTTTATTGATGAAGCAGCTGTTGAGTTACATTATCAACAATTATTCAATAAGATCATTTCAGTTGTACAAAAATTATTACAAACACGCTTTTCAAGAATGATTGAAATTTGAGATAATTTTAAATGTCTGTGGACCTTCAATAGCATTGATGAAGACATATTGCAAAATCAGTGCGACAAGATTAAAATTAAATTTTCGGGTGACATTTCAACAGACCTGTATGATGAAATGATATTTTATAAAAGCATTTACGCAACCAACTTCAAATCATCAAAGCCAAAAGAAGTGCTTAAATCTATTATTGAAATGAATTTGGAGTCAATTTTTCCAAATCTTGTAGTTGTATTAAGAATATTTTTGACAATCCCGGTTTCTGTAGCCGAGTCTGAACGTACGTTTTCAGCTCAAAAACGTATTAAGAATTTCTTGAGATCTACAATGGCACACGAGCGGCTAAATGGATTAGCAATGCTGCATATTAATAACGATATTGCAAGAAACCTAAATTTTAGTGAAATAATTGATAAATTTGCAATTTCAAAAGCCCGTAAATCATTAATATAATAAAATTTGTTTTTATAATGTGTTGTCGCTAACTATATATATTTTTTAATTATTAAAAAGGGGCCCCAAAAAAAATTTGGGCCCGGGCCCCGCACTCTCTCTCTCTCTACTAGGCCCTACTGACATGGCACTGTTATTGGTAATGTGATATCACTAGTATCAAATTATTACTATTGTAATTATGATTACATCATCATTATAATCGAGAAATAATATTACCATTTACTTTGTTATCTTCTTTCTACTCTCGAAACCTCCTCCTTATAATAAGTGTTGTTATATTATTATTACATTAAGATAGTAATATTATTATAAGTATTAAAATATTATGATCTTTATTTAATTATTATTGTTACCACGAGTATTATCATATCATTATTGCTGTTACAGTTCTTTGTTACTACTATTAGGTTGGTACATAAATTCCCCATGATTTAGTATGAATTTACTATTTGCACTAAGTTATGAAATAAATTTTCATTAAATATATAATAACACGTGATAACTTTGGTGTTGTTCATCTAAATCAGTTTTAATTATTAATTTCAAAAATTACAAACAAATTAAATGTCGGAACAAAAGGAGCATTTACGTCACATTATGTTGTTTTTCTTCCGGAAAGGGAAAAGTGTTGCCCAGACAAAATATGAAATGTGTGATGTTTATGGCGATGATGCCATTTATTATCCTAGACTTAATACTAGCCTTATGATTGAGTACTCGAAATTGGTAATGAGTGTTTCTCAAAGGATCCCAAAAAATCAAAAACAGAATTAAGCTATTCCGATTGCAGACACCTGCCCATACTACAAGTGCAACTCATAGTGTCGATTGAATTGCTGGTAGAGCGGTACATATTTGAACTGCCTTTCATGGGCTTTAATCAATAAAACTGATGATGACAACGATATAATCGTACTAACAATAATAGTATAATACCACTAATGGAAAGAATAATAATAAATATAATCATAATCGACATAGTATTATAAATGGTAACCTGAACCCTGACTATATTTCTAGTAATATTAAGAATAAAAATAGAGTTATACCTAGGTAATCTGAGTTGTCTTAATGGAGATTTATTAACGGGTAATATCCGTTATAAGGGTCATTTTGGTTTAAAGATGGAAATGTGAATTACTGTTCCCATTATTTTGTCCTAGTAAGTTTCACATTCATATTGATTTTATATTTTTTGACGCACTTGAATTTATTACGCCTACTATTGGTGAGTGAATTAAATTTTTATGTTTCATTTCTGACGTTTGATAACAATGCTACCATAATAATGGGGATAATAATAAATCATAAGAAAACATCAACCATAAAAAACATGGATTTCGAGAGTCTTTTTTCACTCTCTTAATTTCAACATATTTTAGATATGATCACGTTATCTCTTCAATCCGAAGTTAATGAATAGATAAGAACTTATATTGAAATAAGGAAATAACACTACTATTAAATTAACCCACTTTCCGTGATCGGATCGATTTGAAATTTTGATAGCATGCAATGTTCTTATGTGTTATGAAGTGATTTAAAATTTTGTCAAACATATTTATAAATGTTTATTATACTAAATTAAAGCTATTTATTAATTATACTTAATTAAAAATTTATAATATTTTTTATTTAAAAATGAGTTTTACGTTAAATAATTTATTTATAATAAATTGAATATAAATTATAAGACGTTGTTTAAAACTTATTAACTTCCTTAAATTATTTAAATCTAATATTAAATTAGAATTTGTTGTTTCTAATTTTGTTATTATGATTTAATATTTAATGTAATTATTGGTATTTAATATTTTAAGTTTGGAAAATTTTTTTGGATTTTTTTTTGTAATTATTAGTTTAAATAAATATACCATTTTTTAAAATGAATGCTGTTATTGCATTATGCCATTTTTGTGAAATACATGGGCCAGTTGTGGTTATATGTACCCAACCATATACTAATAAATTTTCAAATTCACAATGTTCATTGCCGGTGGTTGAAAAGTCTAGCCTAGAAGAAATTAAAACATATATTCATACAAATAAACTATTTCACATGTATGATATGGCTAAACAAAGTATAATTAATGAAGTTGTCGAAGTAAATAGTAAATGTTACCAGATAGCTCATCTAATCTTCCTCGGCAACCACCATGCCCTGCTTGTACTTCTATTGGAAAAGATGATAGTCCATTGATTAGTAATGATCACAGTGCTCAAGTGACATATATGAGTAACCAATCTCCAGAAGATATTGGACTATTTACATTGTTGCGTCATGCCTGTATTAGAAGTTTGACATGTGAAGTAAGTAATGGACAATAGTTTAATTAATTAAATATAATTTTAAGAATTATTATTTAAAAATGATTATTTATTATATTTGTGATGTGGTTATAAGTAGGAATTTCATTTAGATAACTCCTGGTGAAGATGGAGCGATATTTTTCGGTGAAGAAAACAATGGTCATGTTCTAAGCTACCGCTTCAAATTGCAAAATGCTAGAGCGAGGGGGTTGCGGTCAACCTATTCCATTGTTGTTCTTTCCAAGGATAAATTGGCACTTTTGAATCTCTGGCCGTTTCTGGTGAATATTTTATTATAGTTTAAATTTATTTTAGTTTTAATCTTTACTGACTTGTGTCCAATTAAAATTATTATAAAATATTATTGCAATATAAGATGCCAACTAATAACCAATAATGCCCAACAGGTACCCAACATAAAGATAATGGTCACTAGACTACAAGAGGCAGCCCAGACAGTGTATTCAGAGGAACAAGCAGTGGAAAACACCCGCTCGATGCGGTTAGGTAATTCTGACCTACATCCTGCAGCATCGTACCGGAGCCGTGCTGGTGATATGGAGCCCCGTTCATTGATCAGCATCACAAGGCAGGACCGGGTAGGACATATCCGTGGGTGAATGTGTCACAGTATAATTATGTGCTATTTGGCAGGCCTTCTATCAGATCCATGCTTGGTTCACGTGGCTGCTGCGCGTTGGTGGCCGCACATTCATGGAGTGGAATGCAACTGCCAATGATAGTGGCGAGGACATCTCAGTGGTTGGACAAGCCGATAGCTCTGTTGAATTGGAGCTAGAGTAAGAATTGGCTGTTATTTCTGATTTTCTGATTAATAGCACTGTGCAGTAGGCCTTTCCCTCCCCCCCCCTCCTCCTCTCTAATATCGATATATAAGCGATAAGAACTATCATAAAGAATGATAATTCCCCATTATTAACCGATATCCAACCGATGAGATGCCTTACATAATATCACTTACTAATCAAGGGCATTCTAATAAGGGATTTATTGTATTGACTCAACAATTTTCCTTTTATTGATCAATTTACAATTGAGATATGGATAAGCAATGGCCAGTGAGATGTCTAGGCTCGACTCGAGTAGGGAAAGCTCGATAAGTGATAATTGGTACTTTCTCATTGTCAGCAACTACAAGTTATTCATTCCCACAATTACCGATAAATTCATTAATTGAAATTCCGCAGATATTTCTTATAGAATTTACTCTAATAATTATTATCATTTTGTAAATGAATATTCATAATAATAATAGTAATAATATTGATCAATAAATATATTAATCAATCAAATTAAATAATATTCTATATATATAATTTGATAACGCAAATAATGTATAAAATTAATTCAATTTGAAAAATCTTTTACAATTTACAATAGTTTTCTCGATGTTCAGGAAACAGATTCGGCACCTCTCGGAATTGTACAAATTATTGGGCCGAAATCAATTTGCTACTTTGGCATTCCATACGGTGGTCGGTAATCAGATAATCGTGCGGTCGAATTCCGCGGATTTGTCGGTAGCGATTACTGAGGCCATTTCTGTGTTGTTACCCAGGGGATGTGTCAGTAGAGTTGGTGATTTATGATTCTAAGGACTCCCAAATTAATGGATTTATCATTCTCGGTTACCAGGGATACAGTGATGCTGTCTATATGCAATTGTTCCAGTGCAATCTCCTGGCACTGGATACCAGTGTCCCGTTGTCATCCGAAGTAACCAGTGTTGATGCCGCTCCTTGCGTCGTGCTATTGGTCAACGCAAAATCACCTCCGTTCATCAAAAATATGGAAATGTCAACAGAAAATGTAAATTTTTTATTCCGTATTTCACTGTCAATAATCTATGTGGATTCCATATTGCCCGTTTTTTCCCTTACCACCGATGAAAAATAATTATAATAATGAATTATAATAATAGTTTAAAGAAAATCGATAAAATCAATATTTCCCCCCCCATTATTTAAACAAATCCCATTTTTTATATTTAACATTTGCCAGATTTAAGATTTCACTCAGAAATATATTTAATTTTGTTCTAATGAATAAAAAATAAGTGAAAATTTTTATTGCAAGTTCATATTTAAAATAAATTTTATTTGATAATTTAAAAAAATATCGAAAAAAATTTTAGAGATTTTATTGATTTTTCTCATCAGAAATAACAATCAAAATTAATCAATTTTTTTTATAAAAAGTTATTTACTCAATTAAATTTTAAAATTAAAAATTCACGTTAATGTGGCATAAAAATTAAGTTATCGATTTTTTTTAATTGGTCGATTTTGATAGGATAATTAGTTTATTAAAAAATGATAAAGAAAAAAATAATTATATTTTTCAAGTTGATATTTAAAATTAATTTTATTGGATAATTAATTAAAAATCGAAAAATTTTTAGATTTTATTTATTTTTCTCATCAAAGATCGATCAAAATTAATAAATTTTTTTATAAACAAAATTATTTATTTATTCAATTAAATTTTTAAATTAAAATTTCTGTCAATGTGGCACAAAAATTAAGTTATCGATTTTTTTCAATTGGTCGATTTTGATTGGATAATTAGTTTATTAAAAAATGATAAAGAAAAAAATAATTATATTTTTCAAGTTGATATTTAAAATTAATTTTTTGGATAATTAATTAAAAATCGAAAAAATTTTAGATTTTATTGATTTTTCTTATCAGAAATAACAATCAAAATTAATCAATTTTTTTTATAAAAATTTATTTACTCAATTATATTTTAAAATTAAAAATTCACGTCAATGTGGCATAAAAATTAAGTTATCGATTTTTTTCAATTGGTCTATTTTGATTGGATAATTAGTTTATTAAAAAATTGTTATTTAAAATTAATTTTCTTTGATAATTAATTAGAAATTGACTAGAAAATTTTAGAGATTTTATTGATTTTTCTCATCAAAAATATCGATCAAAATTAATAAATTTTTTTATAAACAAAATTATTTATCAAATTAAATTTTGAAATTAAAAATTTCTGTCAATTTTTTTCAATTGCTCTATTTCCATTGGATTATTATATTATAAAAAATGATAAAAAAGAATAATTATCTATTACAAGTTGATATTTAAAATCAATTTTATTTGGTGGAAATTGTTAAAAGCAAGTTGGTTAATTATAATTTTTAGTATTTTATTTTCTTTAATTCCCGATGTTAATTGCTAATAAATCTTGGTTGAGATCTTTATTGACAGCTCAGATGAGTACTGAATAATATTTTCCTCCCATTAATAGTGAAAATATACTCCCTTATATAATAATATTTATTTCTTCATTATTTAATCTATCTAACGATTTCCTAATATAAATTTTTATATTAATTTAAGAATCGATTTACCTATTAATATTAATTATATTATATTGAATTGGTAATTATTTTAATTTTTATTCAATTGCTTATGTTAATTGTTAATAAATCTTGAGTGACATCGAAATAAAAATGTATTTTCAAAATGAAATCATCATAATATTGAATATAAGCATTGAATATTTCAATTGAACATAAATCCAGTAATCACGTATTTCATTTCTTCTTCGTTGCTCTTATTTTCCAAGCTTTCTTCTGACTGTCACATGTTCATTTTAATTTCTTTCCCATTGAAATAGCCAGATAAGATCATCAATTCCATCTATCTATCGCCTTGTCTCAAATACCATCAAATCAACATTAGAAAGAAATTGAGAAATCTAAGAATTGCTAGAATAACTAACGGGAACATTTTATAGATTACCATCAGAATGGATTCTAGTAAGCCTCCAGTCGTTTGTTCATTGAATTCTCCTTTTTCGGTTCTCAGTGCCCCGAGAATAATTGAACAGTATATTGAGTTCATTGACAATCCAATGAAATTTAGTTGGAAAATGATGTTGACAAATTTGGAAATCGTTCGAAATGAGTGGCTTAACAAGACTCAGCTGTATTATGCGTTTAAACGAAAACAGACTGCGAATCGGCTAACAGATGCCGAGTGTGAACAACGGCTCAATGTGTTCCTGAAAGCCATTGGAATTATGACAGCTGCGGATTACGCTGTGGTCAGATATTGGGTCCGAGGTTTGAGTGAAGAGTCGAAAAAGAATATTACCTCGTCGTTGCAGATGGCAGAATCGAAAAAGCTTACTGAAACCTTATCGGCTTCCTAATTTATAATTATCTCATGAAGATTTATATATAATTTTTTAATAATATATTGGCTTATTGTTATTTATTTTATAATATTGATTGATATTGGCATTGAAAATAATATTGAATTAATTAATATTAATATTGANTATACCACTAAACTATAGGGCTAGCAAAAATGCCTGGCAAAATACAGCCGTTTTTAAACAATGGTTATATGATTTATTCATCCCGCAAAAGGAGTGTTACTTGTGGATAACGTATAATGTCATGGAACAGAAAATTTATTCATTGAAATCGAAAATTTCAAAGTTATTCATTTTCTCATAAATATGACCCCATTTCTCCAATTAATGGATCGAAATATCATAAATTCTCTTAAAACATAGATGACTTAGATATTTGCTTATTACATTAACCGCCACAAATAAAAATCACATGAATGAATTAAAAAATTAAATTTGAGGGATGGGTGCCTTTTATTACTTGAAGCATGGAATGAATTATCCCAGTCTACAATACAATCGTCCTTTAATAACTATGCAGCTTATTGTATGATATTCATTTTAATCTTCCACATAATTATTTTAGTGAAGCGGATGATATTACAATATCCAGGTTATACCACAACATTTTACAATGCGAAAATTTACCCGAAGAAGATGTCATTGGTTGGGAAAATGGACATATGGAAAATAAAATTAATTAGATTGATCAAATGGTCGTAGACGAAGTCGATGAGGAGGATGTTTCCATGGAAGAAATCGGTAACCATACACATGAGTTAAAAACATCAATAATGCTATTGACTCTTTTAATGTTACGATTGATTGGGCTCTCTCCAACAATTTTCCATTAAATGAAATTTTAACTTTTAATCTATAACAGTGTTAGGTATAATAACCTTAAATGGTTTATTATAACTACCTATTACATTGTTATGTTAATGTTATCGTTGTGTTGAGTTACATTTTTGGGTTGTGTTCTTGTCTATTATATTGATTTCAAATAAATTAAAACTATTTTTAGAATAATCTAATTTATAATTTTCTCTTTATAACTTATTCTCACTAAAAATCTATTTATGTAGTTTGAATGCTATTATTCCAGTGTAGAAGTGTAAGACTTTCTCACGTCGCGAGAGTAGTTTATGTTGTTCCCAAAGTATTTCCTTTTGTGAAATCATTATTAAATAACCTTTCGACAAATTACAAAAAACCTTTTACCTTACTTTTTTCGATTTAAACAACTATTTCGAAATAAATATTAAGAAGTGTTGTGTCCTGTTACAAATTTATGTCTTATTTGTTGTTTCCATTTGAACATAAATGTTTGTTTTACACCTGTTTTGAATATTAGAATGACTAAATCTTTTTTACTCATTTCGTTTCTCTCATTTTTTTTCAATTTGGCGGAAAACCTTTCAGCTTGGGTGACACTGAAAGGAATTGTAAATTATCAACATCGAACAGTTTCAGTGAAACTTGCACTCAAATGAACATGCTCATTCAATGACTATTTTGATTCTTTCAATTTATTTTTGTAATGCCTAAACAGGGTTATACTTAATTAATATTATTATTATTTTATTAGTAATAAAAATAAATTTTATTATCTCAAATCAAAATTTATCAAATCTAGCCCGGAAAATAAAGTTCACGGATGAGAATTTATGACAAATTCATTGCATGCCTATTAGAATTATGGAAATGACAGTTTCAAGAGAAATCATTCATCTCCACCCGTTTCTAACTAATCCTCAATTATTCCACACCAATTTCCTCGCATTACTTTGGGCTTCATCAAACCTCGGAAATAAATAACAATGAAATTGAATCCTCACAAATCTAGTTACAGGCGACACCAAAAGTAAAGGAAAATCTTTATATTCATTTCACAATATCCGTACATAGGTAGGTCCATATTAAGTCTAACAGTATGCATAGCTAACTCGAAAAATATCTAATATTTTCTAATTCATGCATCACTGCATATGATTGTTAATGAATATTATTATTAATATCAGAATTGTAATAATAAAAATGTAATTGTCATCTCTATTGTAACGTCCATTCTCATGGTTTCATACAATATGTGTATTTACATCACATAAATTGTCTCGAGAAATTACATTAATTTGCATTTGTCTGTGGCTTCGGATACTAATTGCTTTGGCGCTTCTGTAACCTTGTTTGCCATTTCTCGGACGTTTGGGGGCAGAAATCCTGAATAAAAGAAATTAAAACAACATAGCTAGTGACAAATGCCTTCTTGGATATTGAAAGCATTACCAGATTAAACAAATTTAAAAAATCTTATTCTGCAATAAGAGACCTCTTAATAATTAATATTCTACCACTGAAGAAAAATAAGCATAATTAGTGATACATATTACATCTCCGAAATGAGACCGCGTCATGCAGTCAGGGGCGAGGGAATAAGTTTACCTAATAATCCTTACCCACTGAACAGATTTATCCTGAAATATTATGCCTAATGATAGTAGTTATCGTTAGAAATCTCCATTTCTATGTTCTTCCTTATAATACATTTTGGAAGTGTTGCACGACCTACTGAAAGGTACGTGGAACAATGTCAGACGATATCATACTTTTGACAATTGAGTAGAATTTATTTAATTGTTGTGTCATAATCTTGTTACGTCACCGCTATTAACTTATAGCAGATCAATTATGGATTTTAATGGTTAACTGAAGATGAGGACTACATTATTTAAATAGAGGGACAGGCAAACAAAATTTCGTTTTTCAACGTCAATGAAATCTTATCCAAATCTAAAAAATACAATTCAAAACATTTATGTGTGAAAATCGCATGTGCAAGTATACTAAAAGTGTAAACTATATCAAAACCTAGAAATAGTCTCCATCAGCTTCAGTGACACTCTGGAGATGAAGTGTAAAATTTTGAAACTCGCTTGTGAGCTTGACCTCTGATGTTGACTATAGATATTGGCGAAAATTATTGCTCACTTCTCCTGAATTACTGAAGTTTTTTCCAAGTTGATAGCACTTGTAATTCTTGAAGATAAAGCGATCTATGAGGATTATGTCGGGTGAGTAGGCTGGCTACTTTAATAGAGACACATGATGTTCTTCAAGCCAAAGTTGAATAGCCGGCCCCTATATATTTCACTTGGGAATAAACTACGTTATATAAATATATTGCATGCATGCATGTGTGCGTGCGTGTGTGTTTTATAAAGGGAAAGTTATTGAAAATCTAAAATGCCTTCGAAAAATACAAATAGGCATAACTCAATTACAGCTATGTTTATTATTATTACAAAACATGTGAAATTATTAATAAACAAATTTCAAATAAAATATATTGAGAAGTAGAATTTTTTTAATCTAAATCATATAATCCAGGTCGCACCAAGTGGGGGTTCAAGGGCTGCTAGGCACTCGGGAGGATAATAATTTAGTAAAGAAATATTAATTGCTTAATCCATATTACTTATGTACGTAAATAAATACTACAAAAAATACGTCATAGTATTAGGAGTGGCAACTTTAACTGGCATCAGGGTACCTTGGCGTGGCCCTGTTTATAATGCCCCTTTAAATTGAAATATTGTTGATGATATCCTTCAGTTCAGATCATTTTAATTTAATTTTACAAATCGAAAGGTTACAATTACATAGGTAAATATTCTCTTTTTAAATAGTTAAACGCTATCCTTAATTGAGAGGTAACTTCAATTCATTCTATCTTTAATTAAAGAAATATTTCATTGTTAGAGTTAAAGCCTCAAATGTTCCAGACAGTCCCAGTGTATTCAAACAACCACAGTAATGGAATTTCTGTGAAATCCCATTAATTAACGACATTTGAAACGCAGCATTAATTCCTTGCTATATTCGACCGAATTATTTTCCCCTTTTAATTGAAATCCTTTCATGTTCATGAGCTTGCCTGATGAACCAATAATTATTATTGCTAGGTTTGTTTTAATTAACCAAGATAAGATTTTATTTTGTTTTAATGTAGAATTTTTATTTGTGCTAATTGATAAAATTCAAAGCTAGCACATTAAAAAAGGGATTCACATCAAGGAATGACAATTGTACGCAATATGAAAACAAATTAAATTACATGACATCTCCCCTAGATTTATCAGAATATCATTTCCCTAATACACATATCTGTGACGTGTCTTTGGATTTATTATGTTATTATATTCAACTAAATATTTCAGTTCACTTTCTGTTTTTATTATTTTTCTGGAATCTGATTCGGTTTGACCCAGACCTTATCTCTTTATTTTACAAATCTTATTTTAATTCAGTGCATTTTTTTATCTCTTTTGATTACCTAGGGTTTGTATTCGTCCGCTATACATGAAAATTAAATTATATCCCATCATAGCGATGGCGTAATATTAACTCAATAAATAGCCTCTACAATAGCGCATCTAATGCTTTCGGCAATTACCTAATAAACTTCAGAAGTATAAAAACATCTCAAGTTTCAACGTGTATCGTTCATTGAAATAGTTACAAAGCCTTAATTTCCCATTACCTTCTACCGACTGACACTGAATATTTCTACTAAGCGACCCTTCTGTTTACCTTGCGTTATTGACGTCAATAAGGCATCTATTTATCACACAACGGATGCACAGTCTTACTGTTGATTGGTCATAGTGATTCTGGCCGACTCTGTAGTTTTCAAAACTCCAATTTCTTTTCCCGTTTTACAAAATTTTGAAATGTGTTCTTTCTTCTTGTCCATAAAATAAGTTATATGTTATCAAAGACCACAATTTCTTGTGTCAATTGCTACTTTCAAGATTGGAAATATTCAATTCATCTAGTTTCGACATTGAGTAAATTTGCAAGGCTGGGCATTCGAGTAAAAGTGACAAAACTTTATCGAATATTTTACAGCCTGTAATTTGCATATCATTTCCATTTTTGTGAACCACTCGTCAACATCCAAATATGTTCCACTGGATCTTCAAATTGTTTTTAGTAAATCTTTCAAATTATTTATAATTTTCAGATAACTTTTAATAAATTCACAAAATCCATTTATATCAAAATATTAAAACAAATTAAATTCCATTGCAATTATTATTATTATTATTATTATTATTATTATTATTATTATTATTATTATTATTATTATTATTATTATTATTATTATTATTATTATTATTATTATTTTTATTATTATTTTTATTATTATTATTATTATTATTATTATTATTATTATTATTATTATTGTTCTATTATTAAATACTAAAAGAAATTAAAATTTTAAATAATCATTAAATTCCCATTTCTAAACCCCAGCATAATCTATTCTAAAAATGATCAATAGAGCAAGAATTGTTTTGCCCATTGATGCAGTGCGAATTGTTAATAAATTCCCAGACAGGCATAATTAGCTTGGTCTGGAAGCCGCCAATGCTGTTTGCGAGTAAAAATCAATTATCGAGATAGGAAAATTTCTGAGAAATCTCAAGGATCATCGCCAATGCAGTTTGAGGATATGGGAAATGTTCATTTTACTGTATATGTATGGAAATGGGAATGAAACTAAAGTCATAGAAGTAAGCGTGAGGCGCACTGATATAATTCATCTATAAATTCAGTTAAGAAATGGAACATTTTCATGATTTATCTTATTTTCATAGACTATCTAGGTGAATAAATCAGATTTTATATTTAATATTAGATTTTTTGTCTTGAATATATTATTGCATGTTTCTGTATAATAATAATAATAATAATAATAATAATAATAATAATAATAATAATAATAATAATAATAATAATAATAATAATAATAATAATAATAATAATAATAATAATAATAATAATAATAATAATAATAATAATAATAATAATTATAATAATAATAATAATAATAATAATAATTGATTTATCGTTAATGGTCTTTGTCTTCTACTTTTATAAATTCAGTAAAAAGTGTTGATAAATTGGTTAAATTGTTAATGGTTATTCAAAATCCTTTTTATTAACTATGATAAAATAGACTGTTGAAAAATTTATTAAAAATCCTAAGGATCCATGTTTGAGAAAATCTTGGCGTGATTTCAGTGTCGGATGGTACTATTTTGGCGCCTGGAGCAAACTTCTTGAAAAGGCGCCTATATTGTTAAAGTCTAAATTTGATTTTTCGCCAATAAAGAGACAGTTTCAAAGCAATGTGAAAAATTTGAATTTTGTTCAATAAAAATTTAACATTATTGTAATAATATATATATATATATATATAGAGGAAAAGCGCTCAAAAATGCAAATTTATCAAAATATAGATTATTATGTAGAAATACGTGTTATAATAACAGTCAGTATGATAGTTTTGTTGAGAATAATTATTCTTCAATTTGATCGAAAAGGCGCCTTTTTTTCAGTGTGATTCTGGCGCCTGGTGCGGTCGCTCCCTCGCTCCACCCATAGATCCGGCCCTGCGTGATTTTATTGGTATATGTGAGTTTGATGAGTTAAGTAAATTAAACAGCGAGTGTAAGGATGATTAACCTAAATTTCTGTTGGTATTGTCGTACTCAGAAGGTTTAAAGGATTATAAAGGGAAGATAAGAAAACAGTTATGGAATTTAAACTATAGGATTTTATCAAATTCATGTAAAGTAAGCAATATGTTTATTAATAAGTCAAATACTTCGGTTCCGATGTCGTTTATCAGTTTACATGTAATGGGTGTAATGCCACATACATTGGAGAGACTTCCCGTCATCTCTGTATTCGAACTCGAGAACATTATAGACCGAAGGCATAGACCAATATTATATATAGTATTACAACATCATTTCTAAAATTCTTTTATCAAAAATATACCCAATATTTTGCTATTCATTTGATTTTCAATCACAGCTCATTAATCCCACAACTCATTCAACCGGATTATTACGTGAAAACTTGAGCTTTAATTTCACATATAATTACAACCGAAAATTAAGTAATTCCAAAATATCGTCTACACGTAGAGTTGGTCTTGTTTTACCTCTATCATTTTAACAATTCTTCTTTTTCTTCTTCTTCTTCTTCTTCTTCTTCTTCTTCTTCTTCTTCTTCTTATTATTATTATTATTATTATTATTATTATTATTATTATTATTATTATTATTATTATTTTATTATTATTATTCCATTATTATTATTATTATTATTATTATTATTATTATTCCATTATTATGTCTGCAATTTAAATGATCAGTATAATACATTGAATGATCACTATAGCGAAGAGTATTTATAAAAATCGTGTAAAAGACCTAAATTTCAAGAAAAAATCTCAGAATATGAATATACACAAGTCAGCTTGGGAGAATTGAAAAATTGTCTGTCGAACATAGTGCAATTCCTGTTATGAAAATAAAGGTTTTGTGGTATGTTCTAGTACCAAAGGATTAAAAAATACAAAAAGATGCGCTTAAAGATATTTTGTATGAACTATCATGATAAGAGGAGAAAATATAATTTTAATAAATATGAACACCAATGACTTCTCACGTGAAAATGGTTACTATAAAAACGTTCTGTAAGTTTATCCGACCAATATGTGTTTAACTATTATTCAATCAGTAAAGCAATTTAATGAGCGCATAACAATAATAAACACATTTTTGCATAACCAAATTTAGTAATGAAATGGATCTGACTGCTTTTAGAACAGATATGATTCAATCGTGGTTGAACTGAAAACTATTTTTCTTGCTTGCAAATTTATCAAATTTTTATTCCTACCACTGATCTTCCTTGATCAACAGCTTGAACTTACACTTTATCTCGTGACATACAGTTTAAAAGAAACTAAAATCAGATGGATGATCCTAAAATAAACGGATCCCAAAATTTGTGTTTGTCAAATTCGATCAAGTTAATGAAAGTAATAATTGAAATTATAACTGAACTATTAGCAACGAATATAGCAAAAACAATAGAAAATAACCCCAATCGTTGAATGAGGCAGCAATGAGTTTATGAATGGAACAAAAACTACTGAATGCCTCGGTAATAAAGAAGGCTAGTGTAGCAATTATAAATATGAAACAATTGATAAGACAATATTCGCTTGTATTCTCTAACAGGCACTGGCGACAACTCATGGCCTGACTATTCCCATTCATTCCTCTTAGACTTATTGATTTCAAAGTTAGTTTATCTATAGAGAGAAAAACCCATAGAAAACATTGTAGGAATTTTCATATTTAGCAATGAGCAGGCTTACAGTGTTTCGATAAATAATCGCGCCTTATTAACATTGGGATAATTTTATACAAAACTTTAGTAATTTATAACTTATCCATTTGTAATTGACTTTTAATGTGAGCTTTGTTGTTTTGAAAATTAGTGTTTTTATTGTTAATATAATTGGCTAATGAAATTGTTTGGCTGGAACTGATTGGATGTTTATTGACTGCATTGTGCTCTGAATGTGAAAATTGACCAATCAAACTGTTAGTGCTGTATCTCTAATGTTAATCGTAGTTTTTTATAACCTAACACGATTTTCAAATGGTAAAAATTATATAATAGGAAAAATTGGTTGAAGAGTCTTAAATAGTGTTAAATAATAAATTTTTTAAATAATGTGGCCAATTTGGATTAGGACACTTCACTTAACTCCATAATGTGGTTTTGAAATAATTTGACAGGGATGACCGATCCTAAATATGGTAGAATATTAGTTGTTAATTTATGGATGAAATTGAGTTTGTAATGAATATATTCTGTTAATAACAAAATTATTAAATAATACGAATTTGGTTGGCGAAAATACAGTTTAAGGAGATGATAAAAACCTGAAAAAATATTCACTATTAATTAAATATTGGCTAAGTAGGCAGGGCCGTAACAAGGATGGTGCGAGCGGTGCAGTCGCACCGGGCGCAAAACTGGAATGTAACATTTTTTTAATGTTAATAAAAAATAAAAAAAATTATCAAATTACATGCACGAAAAAAAGGGCACCCTAGCTAGCCTATCTTTAACATTACTGGTTTTATTTCCTAACTTTCATCCCTTCATATTCTTGGAGTTCGAATAGAGTATCGCAAAATAATAGACTTAATAAATTAATTAAAAATTGATTTATTTTGATGGAAACAAATATAATAATATAAAATTAATGATGAGTCCATACATAAAAGATATTAAAAAAATAAAAATTAATTAAAGATAGATAAATAAATTTTTTATTATTTGATTACAAAAATTGTCGGAGGAAAACCAATATAAAAAGAAATGACATTGGCAGTCAAGTGCAAGTTTTGTTGAAGAATAAACAAATCACAAAGAGATTCATACAAAGGAGAATAGAGAAATAAGCGGAAAATTGAACAAAAGATATGAAAGGGTAAGGGGGTTAAGCTAATCAAATTTAAAAAAGAAAAATCACATTAAAAATTATTAAAAAGCCAGTCTCCATTGGGTTACTTATCTTATTAAATTTTAATTGAAAAGTGCAGATCGAATAGGAGTGTAATTGAAAATGTGTATCATATTTTGTTGACGTTTAATAGTGTTCTGTGTTTGGTTTAATTTAAAAAATTGAAGCAAAGACCACTTCAATGCTTTCTCCTTTACCATATAAATTATGTCGAAATAATTTTTATATTCATAATAGCTCCTCCAGTTTCAACAGAAAATATTAGAATAAAATATCAGAAAATCAGCAAATATTATATCGGATTGAATGTCTTGCTAAAATTGGTTTTCAGTTTTTGTTTTAATTCATATATAAAAATATCTGATTGGTCAACGGCGATGATAGATAATTCCTCAAAAGTCCGAAACCAATGTCATAAAACAAGCTTTGAAACTTGATGAAATTGACACGCAACTGAATTATGAGATGAAAGGGATGTAGAAATTTTATGTTTTTTTCAATCACGCAATTTTTCAAATGTTTTTTCAACAAATTAATTTTATATATTCTATACTCGTAAAAAATTTATCAATGCAATTATTATTCTTTAATACTAGATTTATGAAATCAGCAAATTTCACTCATTTAAAATTTTATTGGTACTGATTTATTATTTTTTGAATACATATGTTGGTTTTTAGATATGTCATGAAATATAGGTAAATATTAATTACTCTCTACCGACTTCCTCATTTCCAATATCGAATGAAGTATACCTATTTTTATGGCTATTTTTACCCGTAAATCTAGTGTTAAATAACTTTTTAATAGCGGAATCATTTATAGAATATAACTCAAGTAAAAAACTATTTAATCTATAATCAGGCAGTTTATTTGTGAAATTAAACATCTATTATTATTATTATTATTATTATTATTATTATTATTATTATTATTATTATTATTATTATTATGGAAAAATAAAAGATGGAAAATTATTTCAGAATTTTTAGATATTGTTTTTATGAAAAGCAATTAAATTTACTGACAAAGAGAATTGCCTAGTTAGACATGTTAAAAAACCAATTAAAAATATTGCCTTGATTTTTTAAGGATAAAATAAAAACATTTAATATTAACAATAAATTATTATTGCATTTATAATAATATTAATAATATGAGAATTTTCGACTATAAAATAATCTCTTTTCAATTTTCACCTTTGATTTCTTTTCAATTGACATTGTATTTATTAAAATAATAAATGATGATAGCAGCATTAATTAAATTATAAACAATTAAATGATAATTTTAGCCTTTTGCTCCAAATAATATATTTAATACAAATGAAAAAAATTTCGATTATAAGATAGCCTTTGTCAATTTTAATGATAATTGATAAGGTCGAAAATTTTTTCATTTGTATTAATTATATTATTTATATTAGTTATATTATTAATTATAAATTTCGGAATTAGGTGTAATGCACATACTCTTCCCCAGTTTGTATGTACCAATAGCGACCACAATTTCACTCATACCAGACAATACATAAAGAGAAAAGAAATCCCAGAAACAACTATTATTATTATTATTATTATTATTAATATTATTATTATTTTTATTATTATTTCTTATTGTTAGTATTATTATTATTATTATTATTATTATTATTATCATTATTATTATTATTATTATTATTATTATTATTATTATTATTATTATTATTATTATTATTATTATTATTATTATTATTATTATTATTAATATTATTATTATTATTATTTTTATTATTATCATTGTTATTACTATTGTTATTATTATTGTAATTAATAATAATAAAAAAACTAATAATAATAATAATAATAATAATAATAATAATAATAATAATAATAATAATAATAATAATAATAATAATATAAATAACTAAACTTTCGTTTATTCCAAAATTAAATAAACATCATGGACATCCATCGTCTGTTCACATAACTATTAAAATAATATTTCAAGTTTGAAAGTGATTAATGTTTTTGAATCGAAAATTAAAAGTATAAATTAATAATATTATTAATAATAATTAATAATATTAATATTTTTATAAAATCAATGTTTTTATTCTTTTTTAATAGAACTATAATTATAAGAACCTAATATTGAATCCTCTTCCTCTTCAGCGGCTGCGGCATCGGCTGCTAATTCAGCTGGTGTTTTTCTTTTACGTCCTAATCTATTTCCATCTGGATTACCAAATTCATCCATTGCTGAAGCTTCTTCCTTTTTCTTGAGACCATACTGTTATAAATTTATAAGCAATAATTAAAATATTTATTATTATCATTATTATTATTATTATTATTATTATTATTATTATTATTATTATTATTATTATTATTATTATTATTATTATTATTATTATTATTATTATTATTATTATTATTATTATTATTATTATTATTATTATTATTATTATTATTATTATTATTATTATTATTATTATTATTATTATTATTATTATAATAAGAGTTATATAAATTTTTAGCCTTTTCAAAACAAATGAATTTGAAAAATGAAACGCAATATTCTATAGGAAATCATTTTTAATTGATAAGATGAAAAGAAATCTCTCATCAAAAGCCCAAGGATTGTTGACAATGTTGACAGAAAATCGCGGGTGTTTGACATGAAATAATTTATTTTCAATAATTTTCAAATATTTCATTACAGACCAATTTTTTAATCTATCTTTAATAATAATATATTTTATCATTAAGATTTTCTTTTTTTTCGTTTTCTTTTTCTTCATATTAGTTTTGTTCTTTATCTACCTTTTTTCTTTTTCTCCTTTTCCTTCTTATTATTATTTTTGTTATTATTTTGTTATACATTCGTCTCATGATTTGTAAATATTTTTAGCATAAATATTTGTTTATTCGTGGAAATATATTAATAAACAATCTTATTTTTTAATTTACCATATTTCAGCTAATATTATATTCAATATTCAAATGAAAAGGAAATCTTCAAATAAATCATATTTCTACCTTGAGGCGAAACATTTGCTCTCATTGCCCCATTCAATGCAGAAATGTAGGTTCATTTTCATGTTTAAAATTTCCTCACGGTAAAATTATAAAAGAAAGCGAAATTTGGTAAAAGATTTAATAATAATAATTTTAAATGTTACAAAGAATTTTTATATAAAAAAAGAATAAAATATTTAGAAATTTCTTTTGCTGAATGACGGTAGGTCTCAGAATATTTTAGTATAAATCAAAATTTCCGGAAAAACCTTAAACAATTGATAACTCCTAAAGGCCGAATTCTTTATTGTTATTATTATAATTACTATTTATCGTTTAAAAATTATAATATAAAACACGACAACCTTAAAGCTTTCAATACAGCTTTACTCATAACCCAATTCGATTTAGAAATTATTTATTTTATGATTTTTAATATTTTAATAATTTTTTTTAAATAGACAATTCCAAATCTATAGAGTTTTTTTCTTTTCTACGCGATGATTATAGTGAATATGTCGAAAAATATAGTATAAGTGATGTTCGATTGTGTTTTCCAGTGTGATGTTTATATTTATTTTATAATTAGTTTAAGAATTATACTTTTCCTATTCAAGTATTTAAAAGAGGATTCTTAAAATCAGGGAAGAGAAGAAGAAATTATATGAATGAAAAACTATCACTGATGGATTTGGCTTGTGTTAAGTAAGGCTTGTATGTGGTTGCGTATTTTACATTATAGATTATCATTGTGATTATTAGTGCATTTTGATTATGATTTTAGAAGTCATGGGTCCAATGCCACATACCAATCATTTCTTTTCTCATGTTTTTGTCGACTGAAGAAATGTATTAATATTAGTGAGCATATTAAGGGATTAAAGATTAACGTGTATGCAAAGAATGATGTGTTTATGTTTGTATTGTCGTATTTGAAGTGGTACATGGAAAACTTGTGTGTAAAATGATATGATGTTATGTAAAAATGTAAAAATTATTAAATTTAATAAAACAGTTTTATTTAAATTTAAATTTTTTTTATTTTTTTTAAAATAAAATTTATTTTTTAAAAAATTTATAAATTATTTATTTTATTATAAGAACTTTTTTTTCCAATTTCACCACTGATTTTTAAGAATTTTAATGGTAATAATAATAATAATTATTATAATATTAATAATAATAAAAAATATATTTATTAAAAAGCTTGACTATGAATCAGTAAATATATCGATGTTTTGGAAAAAAAGTTCTTATAATAAAAAAAATATTAATAATATAAAAAATTAAAAAATATTTCTTGATGATATATATTGATTATTCAGTAATTACACATAAATCATTAGCATATCATTATATAATATCAAAGGTTTAATATGAGGCCTGTAGAGAATACGTAAGGAGAAAGATGTATGGATGGAGTATCAATACCGAAGTCAATGAACTCATTCTCAATCAAAAAATCATTAACGACTGCCCTAGGGACAGAAAAAGTATATTATTTCGTTTGATCTAAATTGAAAATGAAAGAAAAATGAAAATTTTAATAATTTCTTGTCGCAGAATGACAAAAATAATTTCATAAGTTTTCCGTGACCAAATCGAAAATCAATTAGAAATTTTATTTTTTTTTGTTTTTTTCCTATAATTTAGAATGATTAGAAATTTATTAACTCTTCATTTCAATCCCAGTAATTACGAGCAGTAAGCAGGGGAAAATAATTAATTCGTATTATTCCCAATTTTCCCCATCGGTGAACGGAAAACTAATTATTTGCAAAGGGGTAACGCGAATTTGAACTTTTAATCATTTTTACTTGGGGAAATATTTGACATTGTTAGCATTGATTTTTCTGGGAATATTAATTATGGTATTTAATTAAGAGAACTCGCTTCCATATGGGAAATTCCACTGGAATACATCCTTTTTGTAAAAATTGCAAATTTTTTAGTTTTTCCTAATGTGGAATTAATATTTTGTTTGAATTTATTTATGGAGTTAAGAAACTTTAAGGTTGTTCTGTAAGAAATTTTGAATTTCATTTGTGTTTAATTTGAATGTTTTATGATTTAATAATTTTAATTTTCACTATAATTCGTTGGTTTTGGTTCAGGTATATCTATGGAGAGCTTGTGGGAGTCACCAACCGTATCCAGAAAATTAGGATTCAAGTCTACAGAAGTTATTTTGCTAATTTTTCTCAAAATCTTCCCTTTCATAGTATACGTATTCCAGGGAAACATCTAGATGTCCAACGGATGTTCAGGTGAACTGAAATGTGTACTTGGAAATTCATATTTCATTAATTTTTTCACTCTTAAGTTAATATCAGAAATGCTGAATTCAATGTTGTCAAATTTTTTTATTTAGAGTAGTGATCTTAACCTTCTTATACTTTACGACCCTCAGTTTTTTTTATTTATATTTTTTATAAAATAATTATTTTTTAAAATATTTTTATCTCGACTTTTAAGATGCAATTGACCTGGGAAATTTATTCTCAAAATAAAGAATTTTGTTGGATTGGTTTTATACGATTTTTATCATAAATTGGTGGACCCCGCCGAACCTGTCACAGACTCTCAATTATGAATAGCTGAATGAGATCATTTGATATGTAACATGCTCACTTATTGATAAAGTTTACCTTATAGTGTACATTATATATTGGTTTGATCTATAGTCTTACAAACATTTATATATAAATTATTGAATTAAAAAAAGATCAAAGGAGAAACAAAAAGAAACATATTATAACTTCATCTAAATAAATTGACAGGTCGGGAAAAGAAATATGTAATGAAATAAATTAATACCAAAAGTAGGATTTTTATTTATATATATATAACAAATTGAACAAGGAAATGCCCTTGGCTTTTGATAACTATGTAAAAATAATTGAATTTTTAACAAAATAAAATAACAGAAGGATTAAAATTATAATTGGCTTTAATAAATTATAATGAATTTATATTGTTCATTTTATTACTTATCGTTATATGGGAAAATAGAAAAGGGATCGAAAATATAGTTCAAAATAAATTTGTGAGAGAATTATTAGCTGGCCTTAATCAATCAAGCTCCATGTGTAATGTCTACAAAAGGACTATAATTTTTTATAATACAAATTTACGTTATTAATATATTTTTAATTAACATTGTCTTCCATTAATAAAATAACAATTATATTTTAATATAATGGCATTGTATTCTGTTTTTGGTTATGAATATTTATGTCATGCGTGTAAGACCACATACATTGGAATAATTACCCGTCATCTTCGTTTTCAAGTTCTTGATCACTAACGATTGAAGAAATTGATTAATATTAGTAAACACAATTTTGCGAAAAATTTATTCAGATTTTGTTTGATTTTGACTTTTGTAAATTTTGTAAGTTTTATAATTGTAAATATTTGAATTGAGAAAACAAAATGTTATTATTTTCTGCTAAAAATAATTTTAAAAAGTTAATGAATTAATTTGTTTGAAAAAAAACAATTTATAGTTAGATATAGTCTGAACTTATATTCTACCTGATGATGAGAGACTGTCGAAATATATTGTAGTGTGATATATATTGGATTGGCGTTTTACTTATAAATTAATAATAAATCATATAGATATTCCTCAAAATTTCTGATTTCGAAATATGTAGAATTGCAATGATATGGATATACTTTTTTATTTTTTATAAGATGATTCAATAAGAAAGCCGTCAGTGTTCCGTGTAAAAAAATCATGTGAATGGTGTTCCGCGCTTTTATATGACTATTTATTTCAGATTGAGGATAATCCACTTGACATCTACCTACAAATTTTGAGGGAGCCTTTTGATAAAGATTAAAAAGTATAAAAAAATGATAAATTTTACAATAATTTGAAATGTATTTATATTAATTATCACCAAATAATGTCTATGCAATTCGAAGTTATTTCTTTTCTTCATAATGATTTGAAATTTGTTTCCTTATTCTCAAATTTCTCTTTTCAGGATTTCGCGTTTGCCCAACAAAATTGCCGGAAGCTTCAAAATTTTGCCTTGGTATGGTGCGAGTGTGGTTAATTGTTTACGTAAAAAGCTCACAAATTGAACAAGGAATGAAATATAGGAAATAAATGATCAAATAAATACTAGGCTAACACAAGTCCAATCTATTTCTGCGACAAAGAACTGTGAAGTAAATGGGGAATCAAACCAATTTATGTAGTATATGCTTATAATTTGGCTTTAAAAGTAATAAAATCCCATTTTCATTAGGAATTCTCAAACGAGAGTCTTGTAGCAAATGATTGATAAGGATTTGAATTATATTTCAACACATTTTTATATTTATCAACAACTTTCGATTCTGACTTTTACAATTTATAAAATTTAATTTTTTAAATAACACGATAAAAACTGGTTTAATACTATTCTTAAAAGTTAAGCCAAGCCATTCACTCTCTTAATCGAACGTCAACACCGACCTTGGTACCAAAACAATCGCCCAGCGGCTTCTCTTTGGGAATACTGCTTGATTAAAAATGTATGATATTCTATCAAATTTTGAGAGTTATGCAGAATACTGCGCACAATAATAGATTCATTATTTATTCATTTTCATCAATACCCTACCCATATTTCGTATTCATGCTCTGATTTCAGACGAGTATTCAATTAGTAATTCGACCAAGGAAAATCTGTTTCACAATTAATGTCAGATGAGGTTTTCATTGTTCAAAGCCAAATTTTTTTCATCTACAAACTCTGTTCATTTGATAATCATGCCAAATTAAGTCAGGGAAAATGAAATTACGTCGAATTTCTAATTGATGTTTATCTCATTTCAGGAATTTTTATTGTCTCTTTAAATATATATTTATTTATTATAAAAACTTTTTTTCAAATTGTCACCACTGATTTCTTTTCAATTGACATTATATATATATATATATATATATATATATATATATATATATATATATATATATATATATATATATATATATATATATATATATATATAATATATATATATATATATATATATATATATATATATATATATATATATATATATATATATATATATATATATATATATATATAATTAGAGTAACTATTTAAGTAAAATTTGTATATGAAAATCAATTAAAAATATTCACATCCGAAAATGGGATTACTGATACAGCAATGGAGTAGAAAAGCCAAACAATACCACTGAGTATCGAGCAAAGAAGAGCCTTACAGAGGCCCATTCCCATGTAAAAGCACAATTAGAAACTAATATTCATATCGAGCACTCGATAAAAACATGCTACAAGAGAATGCCGTTTGTAAATGTTGTATATCAAAAATTAAAAAGTATCATAAAAGAAATACAATTAGTCAATCAAGAATAAATTATTTAACCTTTCTATAAATAGGAAATAATAAGACTATAAAATGAATATTAAAAATCATATTACTAAATTTGCCTCTAAAATGGCTCTGAAAGAAATTATTAAATATATTTTATTATAAATATAAAATGTAATATTTTCTTGGTTTAAATAATAAAAATATAGGATTTAAATAGTAATATATTTCATAAATAAATTTATTCTTTGTATTTATTTAAACTTGCTAAAAACATTTGGTCTCGTATTTCATTTGTTCAAAATATTCTACGGCCAAAGAGGACTTAAAATAAATTCTGTTTGTGGGCTTAACAGTTTTACCTAAGTCGCTGATAATTAGCATTTATTTGAATTTGAATTTTAATAAATAATTTTAAATGGACTTAATTAAATTGTTTCTAACATGGTGATCAAAACCCCTAACTCCCACAAAATTCCAAATCCGATAATAATATACATTGTAAATTGGTGGATAAATTCCCCTAGCTACTTTACCCGGTTTATACCAGAAAATAGTTCCATGTCAAAAATAAGCGAGTTGGGAGGATGTAAATGTATAGTTTACATTCGCAAGTATTGGGAATTATAATAATCCCTCTTTGTCACTAGTAATATAATTATTATAACTCTCTATAAAAATCATTATTTTCTGCAAATGTAATGATATTGCTCCCATTCCCATTAGCGTGCTAATTGAGTTTGCTATCGTATCATATAGCAGCTATCAGTCCCCCCGATAATAATATCTCGTTTCCTTTTGATAATACACTCTAAATTCTGATATCTGATAAAAATTAATTTTAAATTTTAAAATTAACAGAAATAATAATTAATAAATATTAATGAATAATTAATAATAATTAATTAATTAATTAATAATAATAATAATAATAATAATAATAATAATAATAATAATAATAATAAAAATAATAATAATAATAATAATAATAATAATAATAATAATAATAATAATAATAATAATAATAATAATAATAATAATAATAATAATTTAATATTTAGTAATTTAAATTAATTCTGATTAAATGAACAAAACCATAAATGATATAATTATTAACGGAAATTTGTGTTTATAATAATTGTGGAATACTAAAAGCTTTTTATTAATATTTTCTACGATACTTTAGCTGTGATTATTAATAACTATCATTATTATTTGTTATTATTTAATATTGTATTTATTAGAAAATGTTGACCACAGCCTTTTTCAAATGATTTTAAAAATTTTGATTTGTGAAAATCACCTGAAAAACCTGTGCCGAAAATTCGTGAATATCAAAATAAAATCATCGATATCTTTACTGATAAATGGTGAACATTTTCTAATAAATACAATGTCAATTGAAAAGAAATCAGAAGTGAAAATTGAAAAAAGTTCTTATTATTTAATATTATTTAATATATCATAATTTAGAAATATTACAAACCTTGGTCATAAAAAATGTCTAAAAAATTTGTTATGTAATGTAGTAACTTTAATAATTGTTTTATGTTATACTTATTTCTTCCCGGTTGCTTTATTAAACAAAAACTTTTCGGGCACTAGGTATTGTATCTGAAAATATTAAACAAATGGATTTCCCCGGATAATTTCTAATTCTACGTTCTCTCATATTCCCTTAATAATAGCATCAATATTATATATTATTTCTAATCTTTTGGAATTATATTACGTAGTGATATATTACGATAAAATAACCGGTCTTTACAAAGAACTTCAAATTGTCCAGCATGCAAACGTCCTATTTCTGTATAATCCAAAATCCTTCTATAAATTATGGTAATTGTATCTAGATATTCTTCGCCATAACATCGACTCAATTTATCCAAAATTTATTTACTTTCCTTAATAAAAAATAATAAAAATTCCATCTGTGATATTGTACGCTTTTCAGAAAGAAACAATTACATATTCATTGTCTTTGCACTAAAACAAGATTTATACACCATTTCCAAATCAAATTTACTATAAACAGACAATTTGTAAATCATATGGGATATTTTTGTGATTGTATTAAAATAAGGCAATGAGTAATTAACTCAAATCGTGCGCTCATTATTAGTTTTGATGGATGTGAACTGGATCGGATGTATTTGGCATTCATCTCGTAATTTTGATTATATATAGTATTTTTATATGGTCCAAACAGTATATGCATTTTTATGCTTATAATAGATTGAATTTATAAATGGTCCGTATATTTTATTAGATACGCTGATATTTGTGTACCTAAACAGTAATCAGCAACAGCCAGTCTGCAGTTATCTAATTATTATTCTAATTATTGGTCAGTGGTGTAGACAAATGGGGGGGGGGCGTTTAGCGGGCTAAGCCCACTCCCTCATCAATACATATTTTTTTTTGCATTTTGTACTATTTTTGAACTACTTATTAACTTGTCTCTATTCATCAGCAATGTCGAGCAACTGGCAACACCTCGATATATCACTTTACATTAATGAAAGTTTATTTTATATAGACCATAGGCATACAGTATAAAGTTCAATTATTATAATATTCGTTCAACTGATACTTAATCCATATATATCTCTGCTGGTTATATGGTTATCTGTGGATGTGATATGAAAAGTTGACAAATAATAAATTAATTTAAATAATAATCTATTAAATAACAATGGTAATTTATTTGTATAAATAAGATAACAACATCTTTTTAAAATTACTTTTGCAATATCAATAAAAACGATTATAATTATAAGGTTTATTAGTAATCACATAATTATATGTGCGAAATCTAAAAAACTTATTAATCATAATAAAATTAATTAAGCACTCTCAAAATACAAGTGGTTAATGCATTTTGAATTTTGATTTTTGGGTTGAATGGTTTTTTTCATCAAGGCCTCCAGCTAACACTGTCCCAATAGTTTTTGACATCCTTTAGATAACACTTTAAAATTGGAAATGTTTATTTTAACATACATGTCTTATTATGCTCAATAATAATACCCAATTATATTTTCGAAATATAATTGAAAAATATATTTTAAAAAGTGATGTTATCTTATTTATAATTTAAATTAATCATAAATTATCGAAATTTCTTTATCACCAATAAAAATATATATTTTTGAGACATCCTCTTTGGGAAATCCTGTCGACGTCACTGCTACTGGTAATACTCAACCTTAAAAGCTGTAAGGATTTTTAAAATAAATTAGGATTTTTTTTATCACTCAGCCAAATTTAAAACTAATTTATGCAGTCCTTTCCTCCCTCGCGGTTATGTTCTCACTTAACAATATTCCATATCCTATATAGTAAAAGAGAATAAAGTTTTATTGAAATTTGAAACGCTAGGAATATCTAAACTTTGATAAATATACAAAAGACAATAGGAGCTATAGAAGGATGCTTGTTTTTGTCAATTGTTTATTCTTCTACATTTGTTTTCTTTAAGAATTTCAATATAAATAAATAATGCTCCACAAGCGAAAGTAACATCTTATTCTTCCCAATGGATCTCAGTATCAATTTATGTGCAACAGAAATTTCCTAATCCGATAAAATTGTTTATTTTATCCTAGATTTACGGAATTTGAATTTCACTAAATATTTTGTTTTAATAAATAATTTATTGCGTTTTAATAATTCTTTCTCATTCTAGAAAGAGCCGAAAGGAATAAAATACACTTGAATGCAATTGATTTATGATTCCCTTACGATTGCTTTATCAATTATTATAATGATAATATATTGAAATTATTGTAGGAAGTCATGGTTATCGCCATAGGAATAATTATTTATTTTCTTTTTCATTAAATCCTGATAATTCATTTCCCTTTCCTCTGTATGAGTCCTGAGCAGTAAGCATCCATTCATTAGCACGATGGATATATTTCCACAGTTCAGAGGGATGCTGGGAATGATTTATTCTCTACAACTGACTACTTGTGACGTTCCTAGCATTATATACATTCTTTTTCGGAAGTTGATAAATTATATACTTTTTGTAACGTTATATTTGTATATGTTGTACAATTTAAATGTAAATATTTACTGTGAGATTGGATTAAAATTAAACTTGTGAAATAATTTCTCAATTTTCTTTTTATTAGCAGCAGTTTTATAGGAATAAAAAACAATAGAAACATGACTTCATGAAAATTTCAGCTTATGATAAAAGCTATTTCCATTTAATAAAATTCCATCCAAAACAGAAATAATATCCAAAACCCAAGGGAAAATATGAATATATTTTTATATAGCAACCTTAAATTCATTCAAAGCCAATCAGAATTTTGTCTGTTTAATAAATTAATTTATTAAATAATTTAAATTAAAACACTTTTAAAAATTATTATTTATAAAAAATATTTTTAGAATTTTTATTAAAAAAAATTTTAAAAAATTATTATTTAAATTTATTATTTTATAAACTTTAACTGTAACTTATGCATGTTCAATAATTCAACCCAATTTATTCTTTAATTGGTCCTGTTCTGGGTACCTGAAGGATCAATTTTGTAACAGGGGAAATCCGCAACATCATTTAGTGAAATGAAATCTAAATGATTTAATATATATGTTAAGGTTAAAATATAAACTTAGGCAATGTATACATTAAATAGTTCAAGTTTAGGTACTTCCGTGTTATCTTACCCCCAAAAATTAAATTAAAAAAGAACACATATAATTATTATATTTATTTTCTAAATCACAGTTACAAACTCAGCAAATGTTTGTAAAGAGTTTGTAAATGGTCATCCAGGTGGCCAGAAAACCACAATGTCGTTGAGAATAGTGTCGAACACATCGGCACTGTTGCTTAGAACACGTTTGCGCCACATAAACTCACATAATCACATAAATCACAGATAGCCTTAATAAATTCATGTTCAATAATGTTCAATAACGTCATCAATAATGTATTCTCTCATTTTTTATATTGTTATTTTAATTGTATTTTATAATTTTATTTTTGGTGGTAAGATAACACGGAAGTACCCAAGTTTATATTACAGTTAAAGTTTTAAATTCAGTTAAAGTATATAGTTCTTAGTAAAATTTTTAGATAATAATATCATATCTAGGTAGTATTTTGTATTGCAACATGGCATACTAGAATGACATTTATTTATTTTATTAGAGAATGTATACACTGTCTAAGTTTATACTGTAACATATACATATACAAAACTATTTTTACTGTGCGCATATTGTGCACTCATCAGGCGACATTATGAATTTTCATTTTTCATTTTTAATAAAAAAATCTTCTATCAAAACAAAAAACATTTTTCGATAAATAATTTGATAGAAAAATCAATAATTATGATGGGTAGAAAAGAAGTAAGAGTAATAATTATCAATCGCAATCAGATCCGGTCAATATTTAATCAATGGCAATCAAAAAACAATCAATGATAATTTAATGGATTTTCTAAAAATTCCAAACATGAAATCAATTATGCTGAAGAAAATCTCAGAATTCTCATTCTAAACCGAGTAATTTTTTCAGTAAATTGATTTAAATGAATCTTAAATATTTACCGCCTTCTTGGCCAGTAGAGACTTAATTGACGGGGGGGGGCTGGGTAGGCGAACATTCGAATTGATTCTAACTCGATTGGTGGCATAACTGAATTTAATTACGGAGGTCTCCCGATAAATATATACAATAATGAATTTAATAATTCACTGAAGCGAATCAAACACTAAACATCTCTATAAGGCAGTTGAAAATTATTTATTAGTTCACAGAAATTTTATTTTCACTTCTAAATAATAAAATTGTGGAAAATTATTTTTGCAGATCTGGTTAAAAAATTGGCGACCAATTTGAAATAATTTAATTTTGTTTATAATTTTTATGTTGTAAATTATTTTTACTGTTTTTATAGAGTTCTCTGGAGATAATTATCAATTCAAGGGAAAGACAATTAAATTCTTGAGGGCTATTAACAATTGAAATTGGGTACTGGACATGCAATTTTAATTGTCGACATATCTTGAATTGTTATATTTATATATAATCCATTGTGTAGATGAATAAATGGATGTAAATAACACTATTACGTAATTATCAGTAGGTAAATATTAGGCTAAATATTGAAAATTTAATCATAACTTTTATTTTTAATTTACAACATAACATTCTTATTTCTATCTTATTTGAAAATCAGTTTATCTCTATCAGTTGATTCATAGTTTGTCCAATTTTCATTTTATTATTATTATTATTATTATTATTATTATTATTATTATTATTATTATTATTATTATTATTATTGGGGTTATAAAATAATTAAAATTAAAATTGAATTATATTTGTAATTAAAGGAATGAGAGAAGGTTAAGACTGGCCAAGGAGAGAATTGACAATGCGAAAAAATAAAATGGGTAGAAAGGCTCGAGAAGATGCATCAGTATATGGGAAAAGCACAAAAAAGATGCATTGAGAAATATCGATAAAAGATTCATAAATTCGAATTAAAGTATGAAAAATTGGTCATGAGGGGAATAACAGGGTAGATGACGGAATTTTTAGAAGTCCTAGGAAGAGGGCAAAAAGGTGCGAAAAAGAGGAAAAACAAGAAAATGAAATTAATTAATTAATTAATTAGATAGTAGAAAGAAATCCCGAGTTGGGTAAATAAAGAGAAAAGTAAACAGAAGGAAGATTTGGGTCCATTATAGTGTCACAATGATTAATGGGAGAAGAACAAGAAAAAGATAGTGCGTGTAAAAAGGCCGGGCGTGCCATTAATTATCTTTGTTCGTTGGACCATTCTGTGTGACAGCCAAAGCAGATATGTGGAGTCGAATGTCAAAAGAGAGATTGAATCGGCAACAACCATTTGTCATCTCGATTTCGAAGAGTATATTGAAGAGCATTTTGCCTCATCTAGGGACACGAAGAAACCGAGTTTGGGGTAATCAAGAAGTTAGGGAAACAAACGGATAGAGTTAAGAAATATTTGAGACGAGAGAAGAAAATTGAATTGGAAGCAGGCCAGATCAAATAGAAAAAGTTCGATTAAAAGGTGAATATTGAAAAAGATGTTGGCAAAGCATCAGCGCCGAGCGGAGAACCGCTGTCGTTGATTATATCTTTGGATTTTGAGAGATTTGTAATTCAAATATACGTTGGGTAGTTCATTGTTTTGTTATTTACCATTAAAAGGACACGTGGAGTCAGAGGTTACCGACTTGAATTAATAAAACTCAACATTTATTATTTTTATTATTATTATTATTATTATTATTATTATTATTATTATTATTATTATTATTATTATTATTATTATTATTATTATTATTATTATTATTATTATTATTATTATTATTATTATTATTATTATTATTATTATTATTATTATTATTATTATTATTATTATTATTATTATTATTATTATTATTATTATTATTATTATTATTATTATTATTATTCTAGACCGCAATACAACAGGTATAATATTAATCGATTCATTAGGTCTGCAGTTAATAACGGTTGAGGTATCAGCTTACGAATTTATGATAATAACATTTTGAGATAAAAAATATCTAGATTTTTTTTGATTTGGAAGATATAAATTTAATTTTTAAAATAAAAAAATTTTATTTAATTTTATTTAATTTTTATTTTTATATATTAAAATTTATTTAGACTGTTGTAAATTTATGTTTATTTATTTTTAAAAAATCATTGTGCCCCAGGAGGTTTTCTCAAATTTACCTATTCAAACATGTCACATTGGCTTTTAATTCTAATTGAATTTCTTTTGATTTGAAAATTGTTTTTTTTCAATATTTGGAAATTTATTTATGGCTCCTAAGGAAAAGTAATCTTTTGTCATCTTGTCCAATTTCCACAACACATACTTAAAAATATATCTTACAATTTAAAATTTTAGGATGCCAGCTTTTACACTTTTCTCAAAGTATTTCAAAATATTTTTAAATCATTTTATTTATATTTATATTTTACAAAAATTTTTAAAATCAAATAATAATTTTATAATATTAAAACGTAATTCAAATAAATACAAAACCCGTTTCCGCAAGGTTTAATAATTGGTCATTTTTTACCTAAATGTGAAGTTTTGCTTATTTTTCTGATTGCATCTTTCGTTTTCCTTCTCTTACTGTGTGACCTCATATCTCATATTATTATGAAATTTGAATTGGGTAAATAAAGGTTCAAAATTGCAAATTTTTCATATATTAAAAATAAACTCTGTAATCCGAAAAATTATTTCCAAAAATCCAAATATAATTAATGAATGGTAAAAAAAATTGTTTCGGCAAAAATCAAAAAACAAAAAAATATGAAATTATAAAATTTAATATTTTAAAATTAATTTTTTTCCATTAAAAATTATTGCTTCATACAAAATGATTCTGATTTCTGAATGCCATTTCCATGATACCAATGCATAAATTTTTATTAAAGAATCGTAAAAAAAACTGGATATAATATAGTCACCGTTTAAAATCCCTAGGGCCTAGGCGCTTAATTCCGTGGAAGACTGTAGCATTTTACTAATTCATTTTAATTTCAGAAATCTGTGTCAAATAAAAAAATATTTCCTTCAAAAAATACCAATTGCAAACGAGTGATTTACATTATAAAACAAAACAGTTTAATTGGGAACTTATTGCCTACATTTAGCCGTATTATTCCATTAGTATATGTCATTTGATGCTAATAATGGGATGAATGCTAGAAGAGAAAGTATAGACAAAATTTCACTAACACCTTATTTCCTCACTAGCAGTGCGTTAGCTGGCGTCCATTCTATTCGGATTTCATAGAGTTTTAGAGCAATTATGTATAAAGTGAAAATAGAAGAGCTTTTGCCTTGTGAATAAAGTTCAGTAAAATAAGGGAAATTCGCCACCTGTTGTGAAATGTATTAACTGAATTTTGAGAATATAATTTCATTATTACTTTTTCAATTGCAAATTTGGATTTATTTTATAAATCTTCTCCCGGCCGGTTCTTGGATTAGTGTATACGCAAGACAATATTTGACCATTTCCCTTCTCAACAGAACATTTAATTCACAAGTACAAATATTACGTTTCAAACCACTCATTCTTTATTCAAAGTTGAGGGTGGTAATCTCCTTCATTGTATCCAGAAAACCTCAAAACATTAAAATCCGTAGGTATCAGTTGAGAGTCAAATTTTTCCTGAAAACCATACTTATCTCATATAAATAGAACTCAGAGAGGATTTTTTTTGCTATGCTGGGTGAGCATTGGTCCTGGATATTCTAGGGACACTCCGGGATTTAGAACTCTGTCCTGTATTTGTTGGGGTTGTTAAATTGAAAATTATTATAATTTCCATGTAATTAACAGGGAATATTGGAAAATTAAAAATCAAGAGATTAACAAATTATCGATTTAAAATTTGAAAAACGGATCAGATGCAAATGATGAGGAACTCACCACATCAATGAATGTCCAGAATTTACAATTTTTTTTAATTTAATTTTAATATTATCACTGAATAATTAATATTTGTTTCCTGATGTTGTAGGGTTTGTTATTATTATAATGTTAACATGCACACAGATTTTTACCTGTTGTATTGCGGTGAATCATAACTCCGTGCTTCCTATGTGTTATTACTATTATATAAAACACGCTCATGGTAAATATACGCCATTAATATACTACGTCATTAAAATCGTTTCCTGTCGTCGGCGTTGTAAATTCTCACGCGCTTCGATCCTTCGAAGTATGCTGATTTATGGTAACTTCGGAGAAGACATTCTGCTGTAGACACTAAGAGCAAGGAAAGGAGTCGAGATGATTTGTCTGACAAAAATTGGAAAAAATTATGGAATTTGCTATAAACAACTTTACGATTTCATTTTTCTTTACATTTTTTCTACATTATAAAATTTATCGGTAATAAGTTACTAATAACTAATAAGTGTATATTTTGTGTCCTGCATAATTATTTTATTTGTTAGCTAATTTCAGCGTCATTTTTTTGCATATAAAGAATAATACAGATACGTTCTGGCACCTTTTTTCCAGAAAAAGCACTGTATATTTATATTTATATAATTTAATTATACAATTGTTTTTTTATTTTGCTTAATCATTTTCTTTTTTTTTAAATTTTTTTTTAAATTACAAAAAAAGTGAAAATTTTTCATACTTTTGAATTAAACTGACAAGAAAAATTGAACATCTTTATGAAACCACGTACTAGACAACTATTTATAACTGGATATAGGAGATTTGTTTTGGTGAGTAAAAGGTTCGTTGCATCCTGACGAAAGGCAAAACTAGTGAAAATGGTGGATGAATATTGCAAGATCGAAAGAACTTGTGACTGAGAAGAGGATATTTACACAAATGGAATGGTAAAACACGAATGGCAGTCAAAATGTTAATAATTGTAATGATTTTCAGTACGCAAACTAATCTATATTAAATATTTCGAAATGAGAAATTTAAGATTTATAAATTTTCATCTATTGTAAACTTCTTTTAGCTTTGGGGATTTACCGTGAAAATGCATTGACTTTAGAAATTGGTTAGGGAATATTTTAAGTCTGGATTCCTGAGGGCTCAACTGTTATTCACGGCTGTTTAAAACAGTTATAGTTTCTGTTTAAAAAAACAAAAAAGCAAAAGTTATTTTTTGATACATATTAAATAATATTTAGAAAAATGATTATATATGATTTGAAAACATTGAGAAGTTTGTGTATTTTTCTGTTTGTAGGAAAAAGCATTTATCATATCGATAAAATTTTTAGTTGAGAATTCTAGAAAAATTAAAAGTTTTCTTGTTTCCCTGGAAACCAAAACTAATTAAAAACAATTTTTTTTCAGACAATTTTTTGTATTTTTTTTTGTATTTAAAATTTTAGACCTTGCTATGAATTCCAAAGTCCCAATATTTAATTTTCTAATTTAAATATACGCAATAATTCATCAGGGATGTTATTAATGGGACAAATCACGTTTTATCAGTTAAAATTTAATTTTGAAATTTGTACTAAAATATTTAATTATTTCTATTAAAATTTGCCCCGCTTCGGTCACCTGAAAAAAAAATCCAACTAATGAGCTTTATTTTCCAATCCATAAAATAAATAATGTTGTTCGTTAAAATTAAATGATTAAGATTAACAGAACTTTTGAAGCAAATTTTTTGTCAAGCTTTAAGGGGGTCATTATTTCTTTTATTGTGACACAGCAAATACACGTAAAAAGTGTCTGTTAAATTACTTTCGAATGTTTTCTCTAAGAATATTTCATTTATATTTAAAAAATTAATTAAAAAGTAATTTAAAATAAAATTTAAATTAACTTTTTATTGTAACGTCTACTATAAAATTTTGACTAACTTATAATTTTTGGAAATAAAGATAATTTCTCAAAAATTTTGTTCTCAATTAATACGACTAACGAAAGAAATAATTATATTATTAATAATAAAAAATGTATGTAACTCATTGTTATCGTTGTTTAAATTAATAAATTAATAATCAATTGTTAAACATTTACAATTTCATTTTTGTTTATTTATATAATAAAATTTAATATAATTTTAAAATTATAAAATTACTTTATCTCGTATACCCTGTCTCATAGTTTCTCTTTCTTCTTCCATTTTTCTATGTTTTTCTTGTCTTCGATCTTCTGCTTCTTTTAGTGCTGCTTCCACTTCTGGATCGACTTCTTTCTTTTCTTCACTTGAGGCGCCTTCTTTATCCCCAAGAGCTCCTTATTATTCATTCAATTACTAAAAGATTAATGGAATTTTATTAAAATACCTTTCACTGAATCCAGCTGTTTCCCAACCAATTGTTTGGCGATAAAGCTAGCCATGTTTGATATTGAGAATTTGAATTGTCAAAGTTCCTAATTCCAATTAGCAGAAGTAATGAGAGAGTCTGCTTTATAAGACACGAAATCTAAGCACACTAACAGCTTAATGAGAACGACGCGGGATGCAGATTTTTGGGAAATTTCATCGTATAATTGTTATCCAATTAAAAAACACAATAAACATACACACAGAAAAATATGTTAGTCAACATTTTTCATCCCTTGTTGCAAAAAAGACAAATACATCGATTCATAATATAAATTCCCATTGATGTGTTGCAGGACTCCAGGAATGAAAAATTTTCAGTCCCTCGTGACTGTGTTTAAAGTTTTGATAAATTTCACATTCCGTTGGAACATATTCATCTGATTCGTCTACGGTTGTGTGTCAATAAGACTGGTTTTGAAATTGAGTAGTGAGTCAATGTTTTCTTTTTTATTTTAATTCTATATTTTATTTATAAAGCTCCTGAGTTTCTCTCACAACAGAGAAATAAATTGCTCCAAATATAAAATCAATAACTTAATTTCAGCTGGCCTATAATTACTTTTCCTTGATATTATGTAATCATAAAAATAACCATTGATTTGATACAATTCTCTCATTTCGTATTCGTAAAACTGAATGTGGTGTGCGAGCATTTGTGTTTATGTGTGTATTTGCACATACATGCGCACGCACACACAACTTGTGTACTCGAATAGGTTATGTATAAAGTTTTTCATTTGTCTTGTAATGTGTGCTTTTAATTCGTTATTACTGTAAGATTTTTGGTATACAAGGAGAAATAAATTAATGAGACTGAAAAATTTTTTAATTAAAAATGGTATTGGAATATTCTAATAAATCAAATTGAAATGCCAAAGATATTTGAGACAGTGTTGCAAGTAAGAATATTAATATTAATAATGAAAATGAAATGGTCACGGTTCACACTATTCTGTTTTTATTAATCATTTTTAGTTTGATAAATATTAATGAGCTCATTTTGTTATTGTTCAATTGGCTTCGATCGCTCGTCTGAAAGCGCTTTGGTGGCGAGCTTGTTATAAAATATAATAAACGCAATTATAATGGATTTTAATAGGCAATTTATTATCCGTTTCAACGCCAACCGAAGTCGAAAAAATATATTTATTTTATCTTCAGAATCTTCTATGAAATTCATTGTTAGAATTATATTTGTAATTGAAATTTTATTTTGATGTCAAATTAAATTATTTTTATAAATTTTACCAATAAACTGTAATATTTTCGGAAAATTATTTTTCTTTGGTTTTCGTGGCGTTCAATATTGATAATTTTTATTAATTTTTGAATATTAATATAAAATAAAAAAATAGTCGAATATTTTTTTGTAAGTCAATTGAGCACATGGAAAATTTTTCAAAAAAATAAAATCCAAAATAAATTTTTTAGAGTTAAAAATTTGCTGTTCAAATAACCGTAAAATATTAAGAATTTTAAAGTGTAACAAAATGAACATAAAAATATTGGGAGTCCGAAAAAAGTTGTGCCCCCCTATTCCATTGCAATGGAAATATTGTTTATTTGTTGTGGTTAATTACAAAATTAATTAATTTAATAAAGGAAAAATTCATATCTTTCGAGTTAATTTTTGTTGTGACTAAAAGAAGAGGGCCATAAAAGGTAAACACACACACAAACAATTGTTTTAATCAAAATCAACATAATTAGGTAAACAAAAATTGCTAAAACCGATAAAAGGATTGAATTGATTGGGTCTGAATATCAAGATTTTAATTAATTATATTAATTGTTTAATAGGAAAATTTCTCCAGTGAAAAGCCTGGTGAATTTTATCACTTTGTCACACTGGCTGAAGAAAAAGAAAGATTTACACTTTTATGAATTTATTAGTAGTGGGGATATATCCCTAACGACCACAGGCCTCCCCACTGTTTTCATCTTTTATGGCCATTTTGCCCCTAAAAACGCACAAAAAAACGCTAAAAACCCTTAAAAACGCATATTTTTTATTTTGCTTTATTTCGCAAGATTTAAGAAATATGGATTTAAGGCTATAAAACGGAGAAAAATACTGATAAAACTATGAAAAACGTTTGTCGGCTTGCGGTCGTTAGGGATATAAACACACTACTTGAGGATGTCAACTAGCAAGTTGCTATTTGACTAATTTATAATTTTATAAATCTTAATCTTGAAGAATAAAAAATTTTATGAAAATAGTAAAACTGCTCTGAGAGGACAGTGGTATTTTTTTTTTTTTTTTTTCACTGTCCTCTCAACAGTTTTTTTTGATCCGGATCATTTTTTTTTTTTATTTCAACCTCTTTCGTTTATCGAATCTCTTCCAATATACAAGCTGGCCAGACTCATACATCAGAATCAATTCGATAATAGCAGCACACCTTATTATTCGCTTCTCGCTCGAACACGATTTCATCGGCGTTTTAAGTGTGCTGCTCGAAAGTACAAATGAATTCGAAAGCGAATCCGAAAGAGGTCCGAAAACAACCAAGAAATAAATGTGCACATTATAGAATCGATCCGGGGGTGTTCGAAAGACTGGTGGCGATAATTACCGGTTCGCCACCATCACCCGTTTCAATATTTTTTTTTTCATATTTATGTTTAAAAATTAATTAATTAATAAATAAATAAAATAAACAAGATTTATTTCCTAAGATACCCACACCATTTTTCAATATTATTTTCAAATTTTTAATATTATTTTATGTTGAAAAAAAACTAACCTGAGATGTGATTTGAACCACTAGCATTTGAACCACTGTGCCAGTCTAGCCCACTGCGCTATCGGAGTTCGGATTTTTATCATTTTTTAAATTTTTATTATAAAAATGAATAATATAAATCTTAAAATTCATGAAAAAAATAAATTAAATCTTAATTATAATAAAGAATTTACTCATGAAATCAAGAAAAATGATATTTTAAAAATCTCGCCAACTTCAGGATCTATTGCAAACTTAAATCGTAGGGGTGATATAGTTTTTCAATCTCTTCAAACATCAAACCCAATAGATATTTGTAATGCCAAATTATATTATAAAATTGAATTAGAAATTGAAGCAAACAAAGATATAACCCTAGAAAATAATTTCTTTCCAAATTTATTCTCCAACATGAGATTAAAACTAGGATCATCAGAAATTGAAACTGTTTTGCATCCAGGAGTATATTCTACAATGTTAAATTTTATTTTGACTGGTTGTGATTATAAAAACGAATATGGTGAATTAACAGGTTGGATTCCTGATGTTAATAAAGGGGATTTAGATAAAGATGGTTTAGATATAAATTATGGTTACCATAAAAGAGCTGAACTTTATAAGTTGAGAAAATTTGAAGGTTATTTTGAATTAAAACACTTGTTCGGATTCCTTCAAAACTATAACCGGGTGCTCCATAATGTTTTTATAGAACTCATCTGTAATAGACTAGAAGGTGATAAAAGATTGTTCTATGGAGCTGCAGATACAAAAGCTAAATTAAAATTATCAACACTTGAATTGCATATACCTGAATGGACATTAAATCCACATTCTGAAATCAAACTCCTTGAAAGATTAAATTCCAACAAATCTATAAATGTAAATTATTTAAATCGAATCTGTAGTGAATTTAGTATGACAGAGGGTTCAACATATTCTATAAAGGTAGCAAATTTAGCATACCGACCAAGATATATCTTGATTGGATTCAAAGAAACAGATTCATCTTTCCAAAAAAATAACAACTTGTTTATTCAAAAGATTGGAAATGATAATTTAAAAACAATCCAAATTCAATTAAATAGTTCTTATTATCCAATAAATAGAATGGAATTTAATATTGAAAATAATGAAAACATATTCCCATATCTAAATTATATTGAAACATGTTATGATTTCAAAGTTGAACCGCAATTAAGTTTAGAAGATTTCAAAAATTTATATTCTATATTTTGTATAAATGTTTCAGACCAAGATGATCGCCTAGCCATAAATAATGTTGATGTTACACTTCATATAACAAAGGATTCTAATTTTAAAGCTAAAGTATATACATTAATATTAGAAGAAAAGAAAATAGAAATGAAATTATATGGTGGAAAGATTTCAATTATTGAAAATGTTAGAGGAGATTCTTCATAAGTAGATTCCCCCATAAAAAAACTTTTAAAATGAGTAAATATTGGACATGTGAAAGTTGTAATTGTCAAGTTACAAGACATCACAAAGCAAGTCATCTCAAAACTAAAAAACATACGAGAGTTGATATTACAGGAGGTGATCTACAATCTTCAAAAACAACATCTAGAATATTAAAACCTTTTACTACAGAAAAATATCCAGGTGAAAGACATTTATTCCATCACAACTATACTGGACCTGGAACTCGATTAGATATTAGATTAGATGAAAATAATAATCCTAAACCTGGAGAAGAACCAGTGAATAGAATCGATCAAGCAGCTTTAAAACATGATATTGCTTACAACTCTGAAGATCTTAGAGATAGACACATTGCAGATGTGAATTTAATACATGATTTAAATAGTATCCAAAATCCATCAAGCAAGGAAAATTTTCAAAGAGCTCTAGTTAAATTAGCCATGAAAGGTAAGATTTTCATAGGAGCAGGACTTCCTAGAAAAGCAAAAGATGTTGCTAATAAAAGGATTATTGAACAAGCAGACGTTGAAAGATCCCTTGAGAATCAACTCTTTGAGAATAAACCCTTACAAACCCCAACAGAATCAGAAATAAAATATGCCAACGAATTACACCATGAATTTAGAAAAAATAAAAAATATTTAAAAGTTCAAGTACATGAAAAAGATCAAACATGGTCTGCTGATTTAGTCTTTATGCCTAAATCATCAGACCCTGAAAAATATAAAATAATTTTAACAGTAATAGATTTATATACAAGATTTGCTTTTGCAAGGTGTTTAGAAAATAAAACAGGATATTCAATTACAGAAGCATTTGAAAATATATTTGAAGAATATCAAAGAATTCCAAAATATTTATGGTGTGATAAAGGAACAGAATTTTATAACAAAGTTTTTACAAAGTTTTTAAATGAAAATGATATTTAATTATATTCAACAGAAAACGAAGGAAAAGCAGTTGTGGTTGAAAGATTAAATAGAACATTAAAAAATAAAATGTGGAAATATTTTACTGCTATTGGAAAACAAAAATGGAACAATGAATTGTTACAAAAGATTGTAAATGAATATAATAATGATGTACATAGTTCTATAAAATCAACACCTTTAAATGCTTCCTTGAATCCTGAAACAGTTAAAGTGGTAAATATTGAAAATGATGTTATTGTTGATACAACCCTTATAAAACCAAAGTTTAAAATTGGTGATCGAGTAAGAATATTTAAATATAAAAATAAATTTGAAAAAGGATTCACAGCAAAATGGACAAATGAAATTTTTATTATAAATAAAATACATTATACAACTCCAATAACATATAGCATCATTGATTTAAATAATGAAAAAATATTAGGTAGATTTTATAATAATGAACTACAGAAAACAGATTTTTAAGTCGACAAGCCCTAAAACAAACTTTTCCATATTTCAGCTTCTTCTCTATCCAAATAAATATAATTATATTTTTCTTTCCAATGATTATCAACAAACATATCAAACATATTCTTATCAGGTTCAACATTTGGAAATAAATCATTATAAATCATATTCTTATCACGCTTGTCTAATTTAAAAAATATAAAACAATTAGAATTATTTCTTATAGAGTTTTTATCTAAAGCATAATAAGTTTGAGATATATAAATAACATTACAATTATTATGTCTTCCTCTTGTAAAGTAACTCTTTTGAATCTCTTGATTTTTCATGTTGACAACATCATCAAATATAACTAGATTCTTTTTATCTTTAGGAAGTAAATCACAATGTAAAACATCTTCAGGTTTATTAGAGAATAAGATCTGGATTCCATCCCCTATATAATCATTTTTATTACTAATATCTGATTCTAAAATCTTTTCCTTGTACCAATCAACCATATCACAAGGATGAAAAACCTCTTCGGGATATGTATGTTGATTTTTAAAAATATCAATTATAGCTTTTTTAGTTAATTTATTTTCAAATCCACATTTCAAAAGTTGTAATTCCGGTTGGTTAATGGTTGTAGAATAAAAGATTAAATTATTATAATCCAAAAAACCATCTTCTAATAACATTCTCATAAGAAGAACATTCTTTCCACATCCAGAAGATCCAATAATTAAGCATCTAAAATTATCAGGAAATACTTTATTATTAAATTTAGATTTATGTCTATTTAAAATTGGTTTCCAAGTATCCATTTTATTTATTATAAAATGACAACACAAAACCCTACAGAGGAATCTTTGCAAGAATTAATAAATTCAAATAAAAATAAATCAGTAGTAATCTCTGGTAAAAAATATTTTATTGGAAAACATGTAAAAGAACAAGTTAAAGAACATATAGGGAGTTCCTCCAAATCCGGAGGTATTCTTCCATTAGCTGCTTTAATACCTGCAATCATTGCCGGACTATCAGGTGCTGCTGGAATAGCTGGAGGAATTGCAACTACAGTTCAAAAAGCTAAAGAATCTCAAAAGACAGACCTAGAAAAAGAAAAACTACAAACTGAAATCGATTCAATGAAGGGAGGGAAAGGTCTCTATCTTGATCCTTATAAAGGTCGTGGTTTAAATGATTTTTTAAAAAATCAAATTTCTACATCTGAATCTTTATCTTCAAAAGATAAAGATGATTTAAAAAAAATATGTAAATCTTTAAAAATGGATGTCTTTGTAAAATTAAAAATGGGAAGGGCCAGGGCAAAGGTTTATACTTGAAACCCTTTCCAACGGATCCTTACCAAAATGATACCATTTTTAATACCATTAAAATGGTATATGAAGAAAGATTAGCACTTTAAAAAAATTACAATCAGAACAAGATAAATATAATAAAAAAGATACAACTCAACACGCTGAATCTATAATATTAAATGAGGTAATAACACAACAACAGGGGCCAACAATTAAAGCTATAAAAGAGTTGGAAGATTTCAATGAGCAAGCAAAATTTAAAGAGTTAGAAGATAAAAAACAAAAAATAAAAGAACTAGAGTGGCAGGATAAAGAAAAAGAATCCAGTGAAAACCATCCTGAAAGTCATTCTGAAAGAAATCAAAGAAAACGCAGAAGAATTTCTAATGTGGAAGAAGAAGAAATGTTTTTAAAAACAAAACCTCTTAAAGTTGATCCTAAAATTAGAGATGATTTACCTCCTTCAATTAGACCCACATTTAATACTAATACTGAAGGATATCAAATAATAACAATTATAAACAAAACTTTACTTTATATTCAAATTCAGAAAATAAATCACGTATTCATTCACAAAATGTTTATAATAATGAATATTTAGACTTTGAATTTACAGATGATTTTTATAGATTACTTTGTGGATATTCTTCAGATGATGTTGAAGAAATTAAAAAATATTTAAATTTAATAAGATTAATAAGAGCTAGTTCTAAAGCAAAATATATTCAAGATTTAAAGAATTATTTAAATAAAAATGAAAAGGGTTATGTTGTTACAGAGGGAGAGGGATTGGATCTCATCAATCTTTTTATTGAATTAAGAAAACTATTAGCTGCAAGGAAAGCAGGACATAATAATTTAGATTCTGATATTTTAAAGATTTCTAAATATTTGTTAAAACAAGGAATAATTTCAAAAGATAAATTTAATAAGTATACGAAGTTATAAATACGAAGTTTTAAAATACAAAATGACTCCTTTAATATTAGATTTTTTAAAAACATTTGGAATAAATGCAAAAACAAATTTTGATTTAAAAGATTATGCAAATTATTTAAATTTAAAAATTAAAATTATAATGAATGATGAATTATCAAGTCTGGAGAGTCCCCTGAATATAATAATCAATTATCAAAATTCAAATGAAAAAGGATCTCATTGGGTTGTATATATAAGAAATCTATCTACTTTGATTCTTTTGGGATTAAACCTACTAAAGAAGTTGAAGATTATCTCTTGAGGGGTTCTCCGATTGATTCCCCAAATGGTTATACTTTTAACTCTTTACAAGTTCAACCTTTGAATACTAAAATATGTGGTATTTTAAGTTTATATGTTTTGTATAGATTGAATAAGGGAGAGGGAAAGGGGCATACGCAGGATGTTGAATCTATAATTCAAGAAATTTATAATGATCTAGAATCTCTACTATAAGGATTTTTACTATAAGGATTTTTACTATATGAATTTACTACTAAAGAAATGGAGCTTCACAACCCTCCGGAAGATAATTTAAAAAAAATGGTAAACATAATGTCAGATAAATATTCAAGAACTTTATCTATAAATTCAAAAGAATCAGACTTTACTATAAACTTTCAAGATTCAATTAAATTAGATCAAAATTTAAATTATGAATTGGGGCTATTATGGTTTTGTGCTTATAATACTATTTTTAATATAACTAAAGATAATAATAAATTTACTATTCAAACTCGTGATGGGATAAACCAGAAATTATAACAATAGAACCTGGGGCATATGAGATAAAAATTTAAATGATATACTTTCTAAAAACAAATGAAAGGTATTAAATTAAAAATGGATATACCAACTCAAATGTGTAATGACTTTGAAGAATATAAAACTTAGTTTTTTAGATTTGTTTCTTTCACACAGTTTTAGGATTTAAACCTATGGATATAACAATAAAAGAAGATAAAATAATACATCAGAAAATATTATAAAAATATAAATACAAACACAATAAATATCATTGTGATTGTATAACAATGGTAATAATGGTAAACAAACAAAGTTTTATATTCCTTTCCCTCAACACAGTTCCATGGGATATAAAATAGTTGAAAGAATGAATCCTCCAAATTATTTACCTTTATGTAGAAAATTATAATGGATATTAATTTTAAAATTCTTAATCAAGAAGGAGAATTGATTGATTTTAATGGAGAAGAGATTTCAATGTATTTACATTTGAAACAGA